>JAOXYD010000135.1:7538093-7554510 GCA_028565735.1 Pinacopodium congolense
CCATCGCCAATTTTCACTTGGGGTATTGTTTGTTTGAAGTTTTTCTCCCTGAAAATCTGCACACACAACAAATATTTACTGCTTGAAGTCAACTACCCTACGAACCTCCAAAGATGATTATGGAAAGTCATACATACATATGTACATATATACATATATACATATATATATATACACACCTGGAATTTCCAAGGAAGACCGGAACTGAGCTTGACCTTAAACCTGTTTTCATGAAAACTCTTACGAGCTTCTTCTACCTCGGCTCGCTCTTCAGGAGTGCCAGCATTTGGATCAAACTCCCATATTTGTCTACCAACGTAGTCGTTTGTGGAGAATAAGTAAGGGTTATTGCCACCTTCACCAATTCTTAGCCTCCACATATCTTTCTTCCTTCCTTGATCTCTTGATTATGAAATAAATTTTAACTGCACAGAGTGGGAGAAATTTAGAGCAGTCCTCCAAGTGTAAGGTGGAATTTAAGAAACCAGGAACAGTTTAGCTGTAGCAGAATTCAAAGGAGAGATTGAACATTAAATCTGCTTTGATCGGTTCTTGAATTTATTATGTAAACCAGATAATTATCAATTATGGAATAACCATTAAAGTTTAGAACCTCTTAAACTTTAAAAGGTTAGGGAAGAGTTACTATATTAAACTCAAGATGTGGGTCTAGAAGAGTTGTTTCCTTGTGTGTGTATTTTGGTTGTTAGCTATGGGACGTGATGCTTGTTTGTGCAGAGTCCTCTGTAATTGGACTCTTGTCCTTGTATCTTGATTGGTTTACTTAATTACGTTTTACTTTTAGGAAAAAAAAAAGATTTGAAATATTAAACTGAAATAATTAATTCAGGAGTTCCATGTTCAAAATTTGCTATAGATAATGATTCCTCCCATGATCAAATCCTTTGGGCCCGTGCCGTTTAGGTTTTTTTTTAGTTTAAGTTTTTCATTTTTTTAAATACAAATATCGAAAAAATATTATAAAATTTTTTAAAAAATAATACACTAATATAATATAAAAATTAAGAAATACAATATAAAAATTTGTAAAAATATATAAAATTTAATATAAAAATACAAAAATTACAATTAAAAATTATAATAAAAAATTGAATAAAAAACTAATCTACAAAAGTTGATAATGGATGGTAAAATTTTTGTTTACGTTTTTTTATTTATTAAAATTTAAAAACTAATAAAAATTGATACAAATCAATTAAGATAATTTGTATTAATTTTTTATTTTAAAAATACGAATAAAAATAGAAATAAAAAATTAAATTCAAGTATATACAATTTTTTAATTTTTCTCTTCAGTGTTTAATTCTGTGTAGGGTGCACCTTTTAGCCCTTGCTTCGTGTTGTTGTGGTTGGTTGTTTCAAGGTTCGATGTGTACTAGTACTCTAGTACTCATTTTGAACTTTGTTGTCTTGTATCTGTCTTTAGCTTATGTTGGGTGACCCCATTTTCTGTCTGATCTAGCCTTTCACGGCTTATTTATGTAATTTTATTTTCATTTGCAGAAAAAAAAAAGAAAAGAAACAACAATGGCCTGTTTGGTGGTTCACAGCCCTGGACAGTGACCTTAAAAAAGCGTGCCCATACACAGCATTGTTCTGTTGTTAGGCTTCGAAACTCCAGGCAGAGGACGTATGCGATCCTACTTTGAGAACAATCCATTAAAATTTCATTGGATTGAGCGTAGGGTAGTTCAACTATTCTGACAACTATGGTCCAACATATTTATCAGACTCGATTTGGGAGCCCGACTAGCAGGGGCTCCCCGCAGTCTCGCATGGAGCTTGCATAGGTCTTGTGAGAAAGAAGTGTCTGGAAATTCTGATTCTCGTTAACTCAAGATAATCACTAATACAAAGAACATACATATCGTCCAGCTTTAAACCACACTTAACTAACTAACTATACATCAATAAAGTAATAACAAGACTTAATCAAATTATAAACAAAACACTAACACGTGTTGTCACATATCTTTTTTTTTTTTTTTCACTTTTTGTATGCTCTCAATATGACCATAGATGTTAATTAAGTCTTACTTAAAAAGAGCCCTAAAATGGCCGGAATGTAAAGTCTTTGCATGTAAGTCAGCTAGTTATTTTTAACCCTTCAAGTATCTTGACTCAATAGTCATAGAAATAATCTTTTCTCTGATAAAATGATAGTTCATTTCAATATACTTTGTCCTCTTAAAAAAAACTAGATTATTTTAAATGTGAACAATAAAAATATTGTCACAATAAAGCTCAACATATTGATGATGATCTAAGTCGAAATCTTCAAGCAAATATAATAGTTACAAAACTTCACATGTGGTAGTAGCCATGACTCTATATTCTACTTCTACTGAATTCGTTGACATAACAATTTGTTTCTTTAATTTCTAACTTTCCAAGAAAAGCACAAAAATCAATCAATAAAATTCTAGTATCCCTACAATCACTCCAATCACTGTTTACAAATATTTTCAGTTGTAATTTTGAATATGTAGAGAAGAATATACCTTATCCTAGAGCAGATTTAAGATATCTCAAAACTTTAAAGGATGCTTGCAAATGTTGTTCAATAGGTTTCTCCATATATTGTGACAAAATATATACTGCATAGGATAAATAAATATTTTTTTCAACTAGTTACTTGTAAGGAAATTTAGTAAATTAGATGAATTGATTATGTTAAGTTTGTATAATGTGTAAAATGTATTAAGATTTAATTAGTATTGTTTTGTTTGTGTTACAATATGTTGAATTGGCTTAGGAACTGAATGAAATGGGTTTTTAATGGATTTATTAATGTTTATATAAAGTTTGGTAATTAGATTGTTGAACAAGTTCAGTTGAGATCTAAAATCTGTACAACTGACTTAGTAAAGAAATTAAGTATACTTTTAGAGGTCCAAATGTTATGAAATTATATAAGTTGTTAGAACAATGTGTCAAAAGCTACCTACTAAATTTCATGTCAATTGTATGAAGCATGAAGAAGATATGATGAAAATATCAAGTGGTGATGTAAGCTATCAACATAGACATCGGTCAACCAAATGAGGTGTTTAGAGACATCGGTCGACCGAATGAAGTGAAGGTCATCAAGCCATAGGTCGACCAAAGAGACCATCAGTCAACCAAATGTCCATCAGTTGATTGAATAAAGTCATTCGGTTGACTGAACATCAAGAATACACAACGATAAGTTGACAACAGGCAGATTTGCAATAGATACAATATTATATGAATATGAACGTTGGGCAACGGATAATTGAGCCTATGAAGAGTATAAATAGATGTGTTAAAGTATGGTTTATGTATCCAAGAAGTATAAAAAGTGTTTATACATTATTATTAAGTGCTTTTAAGTATATATGAGCTATTGGTGGAGTTGTGGTTAGATATTTTTGTAGGGTTAATCTTGATTTTTGAAAAAGAAGAGTGTGAGGTTCTCCTTTATCCTTAGAAAAGCGAGTCTGTGAGGTTATTCCTAAGCCTTAGAAAAGGGAGAGTGAAAGGTTATTCTTAAACCTATAAAAAGGATTGTATTTGTGTATTCTTGTTAAAGTATAATAAGAACAAAATCTCAATAGTGGTGTTGAAGACCAGATGTAGGGCAAGTGGATTGCGCTGAATCAGAATGAATCATTTGTGTTTCTTCTTCCCTTCCTCTTTTATTTTTATGCATTTAATTTAATTGTTTAAGTTATTATTATTATTTAATTTGTACAATTAAATTTTTTCTTAACTTTCAAGTTTAATTGAAGTTAATAAAAAGACTTGGATTGATAATATTGAAGAGAATTTTTAAGAATCTAATTCACTCTCTTAGGTGCCGCAGAGGGTCAATAATTGGTATCAGAACGTAGGTCTCACAATTGATTAATTCTAATGAATTAGTAAGTAAAGATAGACGACACTATTTAGAGATGTTTATGAAGCCCCTATATTTAGTGGAGAGAACTTTTTGGTTTGGAAGAGAATTGAAATATTCATAAAGAGTAATAATTTAGATCTATGGTTGAAAATTATACAAAGACATCAAGTTCTAACAAAATTAGTAAATGGGAAATTAGTTCATAAAAATAAAAATGAATTGGATGAAGAGGATAGAGAATTAATGTCTTTGAATAGTTAAGCCTTAAATATGTCGTGTCTTAGATAAAAGCATTCTTGATAAAGTTTCAGTGTATACCTTTACTAATGCTATATGGTGTAGATTAGAACAATTATATGAATGTATACATCATGAAGAGATGCTTGGATCTACTAAGAAAGAGGTAAAGGTGGAGATCCCTAACAAAGAGTTTAACGTATGTTCAGTGGAACAAGAAGAGGTACGTTTTAGTATTAATACTTGTAGTGATATAATAGCTAGTTGTTCAAAATCCCATGATAATGATGCATATAATGGTGAATATTCCTATGAAGAATTATAAGAATATGTTGACCACGAAATTGTTTGATGATTGTAAATTAGAAAATGAAACACTTAGGAAAGAAGTTGAATCAAAGAATGATATCATACAAAAAGTCGTAAAAGAAAATAGTTTGTTAAAGAAACAATTGGAATAAAAAAGCGTTGTTGATTATTATAGTTTGGTAAAATAAAATGCATCACTTAGAATGGAGATAGATACCCTTAAGGATTCACTTGCTAAATTTACGAAAGGGAATGCAAAATTAGAAAACATGTTAAATAGTCAAAAGATCGTAAATGATAGACATGGTTTAGGTTATGTGAGCGATAATGGATCTTCCTCTAGCATGACTAAATTTGTGAAAGGTAAGAACTTAGAGGAAGAAAAACGTAAGCCATCCATTAAAAATGTTTCTAAGCCTTCATCATCTATCTCTCATCATAAGAAGAATCATCATACATTTTTGTATGCGTAAAAATCATCATATAGAAAGAATGTGCATATGCCTAAAAATAGACACAATTTCTTTGTTAATGCTTATCATCAAAATGATGCATATATGCCTCTTACTTCATATGCACCTTATGCATGTATGAATGTTTCTAAAAAAGTTTACCATACTCATCATATGCCTTTAAATGTCTCTCATACATATTCTAGATAAGAGGTTTATCAAGGAAAAATGTTTACATTTAGATATGCATATAGAAAAAATTTAAAACCTCATCATCATGATACATTTAGAAGTTTTGATGGATTTAGACCAAGACGTGGTCATAAACTACGTATTCTATTAACTTGTCATTATTGTGGCCGTTTTGGGTATGTTCAACAATTTTGTTATAATCATTCAAATATAAATATTTTGTCAAATGATCACGATAGGTGTAAAACTAACCACTAAAAGTTCATTGAATCTATTTTTTAGGTATTAAAGGGTATCTCCAAGAGTTAAAAGAAAAACAAATCGCCAACATTGTTGAACTAAGGATATAAAGACTACAAAAGGTTAGTAATAGATTATTAAAAGGGAGGTACATCTTAAACCTATATTTATTTGGTTAATTAAATTTTACGTGATGTTTTAGATAATTGAATCTAATTAAATTTGTGCATTTCTATATTTTATGAATTAGATTATAAATAGAGTACTGGAATTCTTGAATATGTTTGATAATTTTTTGGAGAAATTTGTTTGCGTACTTGACTAGCGGTCGACCGATAGGGTGAGTTTGATCGATCGAATGTGTTTTGCAGGTATATCAGGCGACCGATATGAGTTGATCGGCCGATTGATATGAGTTGATCGGTCGATTGAATGTTGTGTGCAGGGACATCAGTCGACTGATATTAGCAAGTATCAAAAGACTCGCCATAGACCGTAAAATTGTTCATAAAAACTTTAATATAATCATCCACATAATCAGAGAAAATACTTACCATACACCTTTAAAATGTAGCGGGTGCATTACATAATCCAAATGGCATTCTTTGATATGTAAAGGTGCCAAAAGGACATGTGAAAGTCATTTTGTCTTGGTCCTCTGGTGCAACAAAAATTTGATGATAACTTGAATAACTATCTAAACAACAATAATGAGTTTTTCTTGTAAGCTTTTCAAGCATCTGGTTAATAAAAGGAAGTGGAAAATGATCTTTGTGAGTAACATAATTTAACTTCCTATAATTTATACAAACCTTCCACCCATTTTGCACACGAGTGGGCATCAATTCACCTGAAGCATTCTCCATTACTATTACTCTAGTTTTCTTAGGAAACACTTGTATTGGGCTTACTCATTTACTGTCTGAAATTGGATAGATTATCTTAGCATCAAGAAGCTTCAGAATCTCCTTCTTGACTACCTTTATCATTGGTGGGTTCAAACTTCGTTGGGGCTGTCTTATTTCTTTAGCTCCATCTTCTAATAAAATTCGGTGCATACAAATTGATGGGCTAATCCCCTTCAAGTCAGCCACAATCCATCTATAAGCATTTTTGTGATTTTTCAGCATACTCAATAATTGTTTTTCCTTTAAAGATATTAGTCTACTCGAAATAATAATAGGAAGAGTTTTATACTCACCTAAATACACATATTTCAAGTTAGTTGGAAGAGCCTTCAACTTCAATTATAGGAGTTGTATAAGAGATGACAACAACTTCAAATTATTTATAGTTAGCTCTAGAAAACATACCTATTCCTCCAAGTATTTGCTCCGCTCTAAAATCTGGATAGTGGTATCCAGCTCCTCAGAAATGACAAGATAATCAGCTAGTACTTTTCCTTTTTGGATACCCAAAGTATTTTTCAACGCAATCCCTAATTTATCTGGTCCATCTAAACATAATGCTTCCTACACTAAAATATCAAGAAAACTCATAGAAACAAAAGATTGATCATCATTAAGAAATTTTATAGCATCATAAATATTAAATTTAATCACATCACCATCAAATTACATGGTCAAAGACCCATCATAAACATCAATTTTCATTCTAAAAGCTTTCAAAAATGGTCTTCCTAATAAAATTGGGAGATGAAGTGGATGAATCTTCATTACCCATCTTAAGACATAAAAATCAGCAGGAAAGATCATATTATCGACTTGAACTAAGACATCCTCTAGAACACCCTTAATATAGGCATTAGATTGATCAATAAGTTGGATTATGACACCAGTTTCTTTTGGAGGCCCCATATTTAAAGATTCATAAATAGATTGAGGCATAACATTAATCGATACACCTAAATCCTATAATGCTTTCTCAAATTTTAAATTACCTATTTTACAAGAGATTGTAAATATACCTAGATCTTGACATTTAGGAGGTAACTTCTTTTGAAGCACAGCAGAAACATTCTCACCCAATCACACCTTTTCATTGCCACTTAACTTTCTCATTGAGATACGAAGTTCCTTAAGAAATTTATCATAACGAGGAATTTGTTTAATAGCATCAAGTAAAGGAATATTTATTTGTACCTTACGAAAAGTTTCCAAAATTTCTTTCTCTTACTCCTTCTTTTACTTGGCAAAATGGCTAGGAAAAGGAGGTTGCACACTGAACTTAGACATGATAATGCAAGAATCACCCTCCTTGTGCTCTTGTGGCTGCTTTGGAACTTCTTTCTATACTTCTTCTTTAACCTCTCGCTTAGAAACATTTGGTGTAGTTTCCTTTTAACTCTTTTCCACTTCGAAGTGTGATAGCACACGTACTTTCTTTGGATTCACCTCAAGTTGAGAAGGAAGTTTTCAAAAAATTTGTGCCTCCAACCTCTTAATAGCAATCACCATTTGGCTTGGGTATCTTGCTGAAATTTCATGGTATTTTGCTAAAATTTTACAGTGTTCATTTCCAATATCTTAACTATGTCCTCCATTTGTAGGGTGGGACAAATATCTATAGAATCACCAACTATAGAACAAATACCACAAGCCTTTAAATCCTCCTTCCTGGATACCACAATTTGACCCATCAAAGATGTCAAATCATCTAATCTTCTTTCCAATAATGAAACTCCCATCTTATTAACATGTCTTAAGCCATAATCATTCCGAGCTCCAAATTGTTGAGAGTTAGAAGCCATAATTGATATCAAATCCCATGCAGTTGCTAGTGTTTTATCAACTAAAGCCCTTCCACTTGCAACATCGATCATACTCCTTTTAATCGGTAAAAGACCTTCATAAAAAATATTGAATCAACAGTTGATCACTGATTTGATGGTGAGGGCAGCTTGCATACAATTTTTTAAATCTCTCCTTGGTATTTTGTTGGATACCACAAATTTCTTTTATGATATTGACAGCCTTGGAAGTTGGAAAAAAATCTCTAAAAATAGTTTCTTCATCTCTACCCATGTTGTAATACTTCCATTAAGTAAATAATATAACCAGTCTTGGCCATCATCCTTCAAAGAAAAGGGAAAAAGCTCACAATTTTATCTGTTATTCGGTAACATTGGTATGCTTCATCCCCAAATAAACAATATCAAACTCCTTTAAGTACTTATATGGATCTTCTCCCATTATGCCTCAGAAAATGGGTAAAAAGTGAATTAGTCCTGACTTCAATTCAAAAGTGTTATTATCACCCAGATTAAAAAAAATAATGCAATGAGCCTGTTGGTCCTCAACTGGAGTAGCCAAATAGAAAAATGTGATATGTAATCTGATGGCATATCTCTATTGATAAATTATCTCCATAACATCAAATATTTCTTAAGAAAAAGATGGAGAATGTACAAAAAATACAAAGGTAAAAAAAGTTTTAAAAGATCCATAATGAACAAGCATGATATAATTTGAAATGGAGGCATTACAAAAAAATGACTTGTACAATGTTGTTTACTTCCTCTTTAAAAAAAATATGGGTTGCAAATAAAAATATACTCTTAAGCATAAAGTGGATGGGATAATTGATCAGTATAAGATGAGACTAGTAGCAAAAGAATTTACATAATCATACAACAGTGACTATTAGGAAAATTTTGGTTCTATAGCCAAAACAAACACAAACAAAACTTTATTATCTTTGGTAAAAAACTTTAATTGGCCATTAAAGTAATGTAATGTGAAGAATGCATTCCTTTGTGGAGATTTAGAGGATGAAGTACATATATAGATACCATTAGGGTTCGAGACTGCACAAACTAAGGGATAAGTATGTAGATCGCAAAAAATATTGTATGGTCTAAAGCAATCACCACATACATGCTTGGAAAGTTTATAGATGTTATCATCAAGGTAACTTATAATTTATTCATTAAATATACGAATAGTAAAGTTACATTAATCATTATTTATATTGATAATATGAGTGTAACAGTGACAACATATAAGAAATGAATTAGTTATAAGAATACTTATTCTCTGAATTTAAAATAAAAGATTTAAAAGAATTGAAATATTTTTTAAGAATTTAAGTTGTAAAGTCTAAAAATATTATACATTTGTCATAATAGAATTATAATATTAATATATTATTCAAAACTAGTATGCTAGGATGTAACTAATAGAGACACTTATTATTCAAAATCATCACCTAGCTATTTATCTAGATTAGTTGCCAATGAATAAGGAAGATATCAATGATTAGTAGGGAGGTTAATCTATTTGTCTCATACATATCTAGATATTGCTTATGTTGATAATGTTGTAAGTCAGTTTATGCTTGCTCTTAGTGAAAATCAACTGACCTTAATGAGGATTTTAAGACCAAAGATCTATATTAGGCTACTTTGCATTTGTTGTAGGAAATTTAGTCACATAACATAATATAAAATAAAATGTAATAGCTTGATCCTCAATAGAAGCAGAATATAGAAGCATAGTTCATGGAATATATGAACTTGTACGGATTAGGATATTGCTTATTAAGATTGGTCTTAAGCCACAGGAGGCTATGTTTCTATATTATGATAATCAAGTGGCATAATAAATAGCTAATAATCCTATATAACATAAATGAACTAAATATATTGAAGTGGATCAACACTTTATTAAAGAGAATTTGAATTTGAAGTTGGTAGATATTCCTTTTATTTGATCAAGTGAGTAGCTCGCAGATGTTCTTACTCGTGACTCTTGGTGGAAACCTTTACTAAATCTCTTGACAAGCTAGATTTAAAAGACATCTTTAACCTAACTTAAAGGAGAGTATTGATTGCAGTTGGCCTTACATACAAAATTAGCTTAAATGAATCTTATATCAAATTAATTTATCTTTCAATACATAAAATAACAATTAATTTAAGATTAACTTTTTAGTAAGCGTACCAGTCGTAATAAGTAATATAGTGGAGTATATTTAAGACTTTGAGTATCGATCTTACGAGGAAGTGCATGTGATATTAGTACTAGGTCAATCGAATTACAATTATTTAGAGGACTCCAAATTATAGATTACAAAATTAAATTAAATTTACAAAACTAACTTGCTTCAATGGTACACATTATGATCCCTAATGAATTAAGAAATGATAGCTCTTGAGTTTGAGTGCTGTACAACGGCCCCACAGGTGATCCCACAGGATATCACTATTGGGCATATTACTTTCTTCAACGGCCCCACAGATGGTCCCACACAATATCATTATTAGGCATATTACTTTCTTTCGCCTCCCACACCACTCGAACCCAAGACCTATCCATTCTTAAGTCATTGGGGAGCATGGTGTGTACCATTGAAGCAACATAAAAAGCCTAGAAATTTCTAATCAATTATAAAAGAGTTACATATTGCTTTTCCTAAACTTTGGTGGTTGACGATTTAATTAATTAATTAATTAAATTAATTTAAAGATCCATGAGAATTAATTTAGGGCCATCAATAAATCAAAGTAGTGTTATGATTAAGACACTTACTTATCTCTATTGGTCCTATTATGAAGTTTGGTTATGCTACCGACTTAGGTAATAGATTTAAAGTTTAGGAAGTCTAATCCTAAATTTTCCTAAATTCAAGATTAGCCCTCTCATGATTAAACGAGTCTTTGGTTATTTCACTGATTTAAATCATAACCTAGGTAGATTTCTTGGACCCTAGATTTTATAAAGGCAATATCCTAAGTGATCAATTTGGACAAGCATTAAGCATTCCATAAATAATGATTAATTCACTAATCATGCATTAACCATTTAATTAACACATTTAACCATCAATAAAAACATTTAACAACCTAACTAAACTGAAATTAAACATTAAGCACATGAATTACTCAAAATAAAAAGATAATTAATTTAAACAATATAAACCTTAATTAATTAACAAATAAAACCATAATACACAAGACTAAAGTTTATGTATCATCAAAGATGATTTTGACATGCTAATCTAACTCTTAATCATGTGATTACAGCTTCTAGATCAACAAAATTTAGATATAAGCACAGAAGTTAATCAAAGATATCAAGATTAAACATCGAACACCCACAACTTTGATTAATTAACATAATAACTACATAAAAATAAAATTAAGAGTTAGAAGTCACCAAATCACATCCCCCGATGATGATTCAACTCTAAATCATGTTTATGCAGTTTCCAGAAACTTAAAACAAACTTGAAAACTCAAATTACAAAGATTGAAATGAAAAAAATACAAGAAAAATAGCCTAAAACTACTTTGATATGAAAACTAACTAAAAAAAAAAGTGTTTTTTTATCCTAAAACTAATCTTTAAAACATATGGAGAGGCCCTCTACATATAGGGAAGGAGTTGTTGCAAGTTGAGGAAGAAAATAAGCTGCAAATATTAAAAAATCCGCTGGAAAAATATGTCCACCAGACAACTATGGGGGTTTGTCTAGACCCACGTATTAGTCCTTTGAACCCATGTATTTGTCCTGTTTCTCCATCTTTCTATGAAGGTTGATGAATCTTTATACGGGGGATGGTTGGCCCACTGTATATGTCTTGAAATTTGCTATTTTTGCTTCCTTTTTGCATGTTTTTTCAAGTATTCACATTAATCTACAAATTAAATATTTCTAAAGTTAAATCAAACATTCAAGCACCAAAATAAGGGTCAATATACAACAAATAACATCCAAAAATACTTTGAATTTCACCCCTAACAACTCCCCCATATTTAAGTGTTTGCTTATCCTCAATCAAATTAAATCATTATCATTTTCATAATAGGATATAAAAATAGAAAAATTAATTCAAACTTAACAACGCAATTATTGAGAATGTTTTCTTAATTCTTAAAAAGAAAATGACTCGTGGAAATGATATATAACCAATTAATCACATTAATTCACAAATGCATTTAAATGATTTCATAAGTTTTCAATTTTCAACCTATATCATAAAAAATTAATTCTACATGTAAAAGGTAATATATTGAGTTTAATGCATAAACTTTTAAATACTTTCGCATCCTTTTGTTAATTTACAGGCATAATTTAAATTAATTTATTATGTGAGCTTTTAAGTTTAATTGAGAAGTCACTTAATCTTATAGTACGAAGGTGGATATTTTGTTGTAAATAACCCCCATTTCATTAATTAAGTCACCTCACATTACCTCACCACTCAATAACTTCAAACTTATAAATTTTTATATGATTAGAAGTTAGCGGAATGAATTTTTGCTCACTTATTTATTTATTTTCATTTTTTCATAATTTTTTATTAATTAATTTTTTTCATTTTTCTTCGAATGTTAAAATTTTCTTCAAAGAAGTTACAAAATTATTTAGTACATTGTATTTTATATATGGAATATCCTTTTAATTATTAGGCATCCATTATCCAAATTATAAAATGAATTAAAAATATTTAATCATTAATATGTTAAATCAATCATATAACATTTCAAATTGTTAAAATAATTGAATTCAAGAGAAAATATGGACAATAAAAAGTATCAAAATCAAAAAAAAAATTTCTATAATTTATAGACTGTGATAAAATAGATGATAAATCAAATTACTTTTAAATAAACAACACCCAAATGTGTAATCAATAAGATCCTTCCCCCACCCTTAAATTAAACATTGTCCTTAATGTTTAAAAATAAAGCATGAAATTTGAGATAAAGGAAATGAATACACTAGGAAGAAGATAAGATCATGAACGCTCACCGATGTTGTGAATAGCAACCATCTGAAATAAATACATAAACAATCAAAGCACCGTGCTCCACTATAAGATGAAAGTGCATCCCAGAGGACAAAGTTCAGCAAAACCTATTAAAAACAAACCAAACACAAACATTCTAGAGCACATAAAAATAAAAACACACCAAAAGCACACCAATTTTATTGAAAGTAAAAGAAATCCTACTTGTACCGATGGGTTGCCTCCTAACAAGTACTTTTTAAAGGTCTTTTAGTTGGACCTTATGGTTTGAGAATTTTTAATCTCAGCCTAGGTCAAATACCTAACTTCCCATCCTTATCTTTAAACTAATGACAAACTAATTATAGAAGATTGCCTATACCATTTAGTAGGGTCCTAAATGCATAAGTCTTACCCTTGTCAAAGTATTTTGGAAAAAGTCTAAATATCTAATTCTTACTCACGAGTCAAAAGTTAAAATACCTATGAAATCAAAGTTCTCCAATGCTACCTTGGATTTTTCATTTATCTTATTTTTAACGACATGAAATTGATGTTCACATTCAACAGTTTCAAAAATTATATCACTTACAACTGGTGCAGACTCACTACTTCCGCTTGCTAGCTCAATTAAATTTTCATGATTAATTCCTTTAATTAATTCTAAAATTTCTCCCATGGTTATTTGATCATGCTTAGATTGCGCTAGATTTTCTAAATGTGAAAGGAATGCAGTCTTATTAACTTACGAATAATCAGAGTGATCCATCTAACTAGAGGTGTACTCATCTACATGCTTAGGATACTGTTGACTAAGAAAAGGTGAATGTTGCTCAAAATAAGAAGGATTAAGTCAAGAGTAATCAGAGTAATCCTCATATTCAGGCGTACAGGTTTCAATATACTCAAAATGATTGTCCAGTCATCGCCCCAATTAATTCAAACTTCAGGCTTATACCATTTGTTAATAGCCCAATGATAATTTTGCCTCCACATCTTCTTGATAACTCAATTAAGCTACTAAAAGATATTCCAACTTATAAACAAAGATGACAACAACAAAAATAAAACAAAGAAAGAAACTAATAAATAAAACATCAAACAAACACAGAAAAAATAAAGAAAATAGCACAAATAATAAAGAAATATCTAGAGTAATTGACACTGATATATCCTTAATATTACAATTCACTTCCCCTTCAATGACGCCAAAAACTTGATTGCAGTTGGCCTTACATACAAAATTAGCTTAATTAATCTATCTTTCAATGCGTAAATTAATAATTAATTTAAGACCAACTTTTTGGCAAATGTACTGATTACAACAAGTAATATAGTAGAGTATATTTAAAACTTCGAGTATCGATTCCACGAGGAAGTGTGTGTAATGTAAGTATTATGTCAGTCGGATTACAATTATCTAGAGGACCACAAATTATTGATTACAAAATAAATTTAAATTTATAAAATTAATCTAAAAAGCCTAGAAAACATCGAATCAATTGTAAAAGAATTACAGATTGCTTTTCCTAAATTGTTCAGTTAAGCTTTGGTGGTTGATGGTATATAGCCATTAGAATCCGTATTTATAGCAAATTATATCTTTTTCTATATCGGATGGTTGGTAATATCTTTTCTTATAATAGATAATTTGTTTCTAGAATAAGATACATACTATATGTATTATATAATTGTATGTTGTATTACAAAATAAATAAAAAAAGAGAAAAAAATTAGTTTCAACTTATCCATATGAACAATTTGAGATAAATTTATAAGTGGTTTAAAGCCTATGCTTATTTATAATATTTTGGGCTCTTTTAATTATTTAAGTGGAATATAATTCAAAATTTAATTAACTTTTATTTGAAATCTAACTAAATATAATTAAAAATCAATTAGATTTAATTAAGATCGAACATCTAAAATACATCTTGATTTATCAATTATAATTTACATTCATAGATTAAGATTGATATCTAAAAATGCATCATAACCTCCTAAATATTATAAATATCGAAGTGATTGTAATTAATCTTTTCGTGGATGAATTTTTTCATATAATTTAATTTTTTTGTCATGCAATTTTTCAATTAATCATAAAATATGAGATTAATGTCTAATTTATATGAATCCATAGTTCTCTACCATTAGTGATTTATTCTTTTAATTTCATTTGAAAACTATTTCAAAGTATCATTTCACTTTTTGTAAGATCTTTCAAATCAATGCTAACTGAAAATAATAAAACATTCTTTCAATCACTTTAGAGTGACAAAGCCTATATTTATCATTTGTCTATCTTCATATGATTTATAATATATTCAATAATTACTAAATGAGCTATTATTGACTAAGATAGGCCATAAGAAAGTCAAATGATCACTTTACATAATCATTATAATGAGTTTTTTTTATATCAACTTCAATGATTTTTTTCCAATAAGTACTCACGTGTTAGTTTAAGTATGCATGTACTTTAGTTTATGATATTTACTATTTATTTTATATGAAATAAATTTTAAATAAAGTAAAGAATAGTAATTATTTAAGGATAGTACCTAATTGCAATATCAATAATATAATTGTGTTCTCATCTTAATTTATTTGTAAAGTAAATTTATCTCATAAAGTTTATTTTATACATTAGTTAATTATACAAAATACATATAAGATAAATAATACTTTTAATTAATTATATTACAAATATATAACAATCGATCAACTATTAGGTATAAAGTAATAATGACATGTTTCTATAGTAATACTCTTTATTTGTATATATAAAATATATATTACGTCAACTTTTGTAAAAATTTAAAGAAAATTTTTTATTTTCAAAATAATCCTTCATATTTAGAAAATTAAATGTAGAAGGAAATATAGCAATTATGGGATTGCTCATGCGAAATGAGTTTGCTTGACTACAATCTGAAACTTTTTTTTTAATCATTATTGATACTTTATAATTATGTGAGTTGCTCTTTTGGTAAAATTATTATTTCTAATATATGTTTAGTATAGTTAAAGAGGAAAAAACCATCTATTATGTAATAAGAGAAGGGTTTTTTCTGTGTTGTGACTTAAATAGCCCTAAGTTATCTCAACGGTTTTTTCCATAATTCAAGTTTTCATATTTAATTGAGTAAAGTGGAAAAATATTAATTACACTTTTGTGTTTAAGAGCCTGTTTGAAACAAATAAATTTCACAAAATTTTGTAGAATTCATTTGTAATTTCAAATTTTTATGTTTGGAAAGCAAAAACTGTTCATTTTAATTTTGGGAATTGAATTCTATGAAATTCAATATAACTAATCCAAATCCTACCAAAATAGTTAGGATTTGTAAATGAATTCCATAAATTTAAAAGGTACATTCTTATCGTACAAAATTACCTTTATTAAATTTT
>JAOXYD010000135.1:7558926-7579967 GCA_028565735.1 Pinacopodium congolense
CAAAGTGTCACCTTTTTAAGCTTTTTCCAATTTTTAATCAATTAATTTGGATTTTTCCTAAATAATTGTAATCCGATCAACCTAGTAATTAAGTAACACTTTTCACGTGGGTTCGACACTCGGAGTCTTAAAATTACTCCGCTTTATTACTTGTTCGATAGGTACATTTGCCTTTCGTCACGTTGGTTTTTATTTAATCTCATTTTAATTTTCAAAGTAAAATCGGTTTAAAGAATACCCATTTTTAATCACTCAACAAACGAACAACAAGTGTGAACATGTATCATACCATTATGTCTAGCATAAGGCCTAAATAAATAAGAACGAGGTTGTAAGTTTTCATAAACGTTATGCCTATTATTACTTAAATGACTTTATATTCTAGGTTTAGATTTAAGAACACATATAAATGCATGAAACTTACCCTTAGATGAAGATGAAGATGTTGGAATATGGTCATGTAACTACTTAGTTAATTGTTCATCTTGTAAAATTTTCCTTTATAAAAATTATTTTAGCATTGGACGGTATAATTTTATGAGTAAAACCAATTCCATGCCTATCATTAGACCTCATTTGGACTACTGACATACTTTCTTATTTCTTAGTCCCTTCAGTGAATTTTGATAGAGATTAATTTCCTTCTTCAATGCCTTATTCTTATGCATCAATTCATACTCATTATCATTTGTAATAATTACCCTATTAGTATCTATCATATTATCCAAATCACACTTTAATTTTCCACCATACATTCTTCTAAAAGTTTCAAATTCCCTTTATACTTAGAAGATATTTTCTTCCTTTTCAAAGTCATGACCTTTAAATATTAAGCTAACTCATCAAATAACAGGTCATTATCATAGGAGTTAGAGTAAGAAGATACCTTATCATCATTTTCATGAAGCACATAAGAGCTATTTCTTTCTTCAAATGCCCATTTTCCAAAACACCAATGTCATCCTAAGTTTTGTTTTTAATGCCTTGTTCTTCTTTCTCCTTTTCTCATTTTTTTCATTTCCTTCATAAGAGAGGGCATAAGGATTTCATATGACCCAATTACAGTAATCAAATTAAGTAATTTTAGATGATTTACGTTTAGATTTAAATTTACCTTTATTAGAATCCCTTTTCTTTGATAAATTCTTCCTTTTTAGGAACTTCTAGAATTTTCATATGAGTAGTGCAATTTCTTCCTCTTCACTATGATTTATAGATACCTTATCATTACTTGACTTTCCTTTTAAATTATTAAAATCCAAGTTCTTCCTTTTTGGCACCATCTCTTCTTCTTTTGTCTTTTTAATCTTCATCTCATATGTAAGAAGAGGTTCAATTACCTCCTGCAATGGTAAAGCATTTAAGTCCTTGATTTCTTAAATAATGGTCACCTTTGCTTCCTAAGTATTTAAGAGAAACCTAAGAATTTTTCTCATCATCTCAATATTAGTATATGTTCTACCTAAACTTTTAAGAGCATTAATAATATCAATCAATCTAGTGTACATACCAGAGATGCTTTCATCCTATTACATAAGAAATGATGCATATTAGTGAATTAGCATGCTCACTTTACTCTCTTTAATTTGGTTAGTCCCTTCATGAAGGACTTCCGAGGTATGTCAAATTTCATAAGCCAATTCACGCACTAAAATTCTATTTTATACCTAATGCACAAAATAAAATATGTATAGATTTACTATATAAATATACAATTTTCTTATCTTAAGCATCCCATTCTTCTTTTACATTAGGAAATTTTTAATCATTTAATATTTTGGTAGGAATAAAAGGATCATTTGATACTGTTTTCTACAAATCTACTCTTCGGCCATTAGGCAAATTTTCATCTTAGTCTCCTATACAAGAAGTCATTCCCATCAAAGAAAGGAGCTCTAATAATATTTTGTCTCTCTTTGTTAGGTGAAACTATTAAACTCATGTTTGCCATTGTGAACTTTTACTCAGTATTCCACTAGAAATATATAAGTCCTAACTCTAATACAACTTATTGGTCCTTATGACACTCAAGAGGGAGTGAATTGGGTGTTCTTAAATTTTTTTAAAGTTATTATTACCTTAAAATATACCCTAAAATAATTCTAATACAATGATAAAGATATTTATATATTTCAATCATAATCACACAAACTTGTATAAAGTAAAGGTTATAGAGTAGAGAGACTGCAAATGGATTTATAATGGTTCAATAAACAAACCTTACTTATATCCATTCTCCAAGTTTAAAACTTGGAATTCCATTAAAATATTCTTCAATAAGGTGAAGAGAGATCTTCATACAACCAATATTTTTTAAAGGTGAAGATGAACCTTGAAGAATCTTTCTTCTAAGGTTAAAAGAAACCTTTCAAGATACATAAATCCCTAAAAAAAATACTTAATAATTAATATTTTATTTGATAAAATCAATGTTTGAGGGCTTAATAGATTAATGGCACTCTATAAATGAACCAACCACTTTGAATGCTCTCAAAATATTCTTTTCTCACTCTTAAAGGCCCTTGCTTCGAAATCTTCAAAACTTCAAAACCTTTTTCAGAAATGTTGAACCAAGGAAGGTTTTAATCATTAGATTTGATGATGGCAAAACATATTGCTAATACTTTATAGAGGTTGTTTGGTTAGGTTTCAATTTTTAGTTTTGATTTTTCTGTTTTTCTAAATACATAAATAAAAAATAATATACTAATATAGTGTGAAAATAAAAAAAGACAACTCAAAAATCCAAAAAAACAAATAAAACCCAATGAAAACACATAAAAACAAAAAATAAAAACAAAAACGAAAAGCTGAACCAAACGGGTAGTTAGTTTTTGATATATTGGAGAGATAGGTACATGCAAATTACGTAAGAACATATGGTGAAGCCTAACAAAGAAGTAAATTCATGAAGAAAAAGGGAAATAAAGTAAGCATTGAATTGAGATCAAAGTGAAAGTGGAAGATCAAGACAAGAAGAAGACAAAAAATTTTGCAATTTTGCTATGTAAATCTTGCCTCGATCTTATGAATGATTAAAGGCTCAAAATTTATATAATCATTTGTTTTTAAGAGTTTGGTCAAAAGTTTTAAAGTTTGTTTACATGTGTTTATTACATTTACATAATATAATTTAGTTTAGAATTTCATATTGGTATGGAATTTTATAATCAAGAGGAAATTTGATTAATTGTTTTAAAATAATTCTCTTGTTATGTAAAAAAGTGTTTTTGGAATTCGTTTAAGTTTTATTGAATGTGTGAATGTGTGTTTGAATATGTTTAAGTCAAATTTGAAAGGAATTTT
Organism: Pinacopodium congolense; assembly: GCA_028565735.1. Classification (NCBI taxonomy): domain Eukaryota; kingdom Viridiplantae; phylum Streptophyta; class Magnoliopsida; order Malpighiales; family Erythroxylaceae; genus Pinacopodium; species Pinacopodium congolense. The sequence continues at coordinate 7,562,233 of JAOXYD010000135.1, forward strand.
AGTTTTGAGAAAGTATAGGAAATCTTTGGAGAGGTTTTGAAGTATTTGGTAAGTTTTATCAACTGCTTAAATTTCCATGAACCAAGATATATTTTGCATTTGTGTTTAATTAAAATGTCTTGCCTTTTAAAATAATTTTAAAGAAGTTTTAGAACTTTTTAGAATTAGTTTTAAAGTGAAAAAGATAGTTTTTTCATAATCAGGACAAATTTTACATTTGAGTCTAATTAAAATGTCTTGGTATTTAGAAGTACTTAGGAAATTATTTGAAACTTGTGTGAGTTAGTTTTCTAGTGAAATAAATGTTTTTGATATGTTTATGAATGTTTTAGAATTGAGCTCAAATTGAAAGTTTCCTAAATGTGCTTAATTTGTTATAAAACAAGATATAATTTGTTTTTTTTCACCAAATTGAAAAGTCTTGATATTCAAAATCATTTTTGACATGTTTTAAAACTTTTTGGAATTAGTTTTGAAGTAAAAGTAATTATTTGGATATTTTTTATAATTAATTTTAAATGTAGCTAAAGGTGTACGTATTGAGATTTTTTTAGTTTTTGAGTTTAATTTATGGGTCTCGATCACCAAAAATTTATAAGGAACTTGTTATTTGAATTTTTTTTAACAAATAAATTGTTTTTTTTAATATTTAGATTGGTTTTCATATGTTACAAAACCTAAAAACAATTTTGTAGAATAATCGATCGACCAATATTTGGGAACTAGTCAATTAGTTGAGTTTTTAAGATAATTGATCGAACAGTGATTAAGATTGGTCAACCAATGCCTTAAAAATAAGCATATTGGTCGACCAAAGGGAGTAGTTGACCAATGGCTAATTGATCACTCTATGGACACTGGTTGATCGAATGAGCTTAAAAATGCATAATAGCTTGTGTAACGATATTTTTAACTTGTCTAATGACTAGATTGAGTTTCTAATGGCTATATGAGCTTTGTAAGCTTATAAATAAATGTTCTGAGTGTTTAGAAACAATGTTTATGCATATTTGATTATTGAAAGAGCATTGACTGAACTTTTGTTGCTTTATGAGTTTGAGAGAAAGGGTTGAATTTTGGTTTTGCTTTTGTTGCATTTTCTAGCCTCTTGAGTATTGTTTTGATCAAGCAAGTGCTTGGGTTTGTTTATGCTTGAGTTAGGATTGAAGTTGATTTTTGGGGCTTGGTTATTGGGATTGAAATTGTTGAATTTTAAGTTTGAGATAGGGTTACACTTCACCTTTAGAAAAGTAAGATTCTTTTAAACTACTATTCATCCTAAAGTAAGATTGATGAGTTACTCTTCGCCTCAATTTAGATGCAAGTTAGTTGTAAAGGTTCCCCTTCACACTAAGGAAGATTTAATATAGTGAAATAACCAATAAGGTATTAAGTAGTGGGCGTAGCAAATGTTTATTTTACCGAACTACTTAAAAATTTTGGTTTGCCTCCTTTCTTCCCTATACTCTTTTAATTTATAAATATTATTGTGTTTATTATTTAATTACTTATATTTGAATTATTAATTTAATTCTGTATATTCATCATCATTTAAATTGAACTAAGGTTTTGGGACTTCATACTTTGCAAAAATTGGTTTAAGTGGTTTAGACTTTAGTTTATAAAATTTTTTAAACACCTAATTTACCCCCTTATTAGGTGGTATTAAAGTTAATGAAAATTTTTTAAAGCAAGTATTTATAACCTTAAAGTCCTCAAGATTTATTTCATGGCATAATCTAGTTGTTACTCTATCTTACAAATTCATAGAGCACAAATTTTAGCATTTAGAAACAAAAACTAGTTGTTACTGATTAATTAGATGAGCATGTTGGTCGACTAATGTGCCAGGCTAATTAACTAATCTATCCATAAATTGCATATACAAACCCACTAGAAAAAATGTTTACTATAATTTTACTTATATTAATCAATGACTCAGACATAATGTTTGGCTAAAATGTTCCAGTGTTTGACCATTTCATCAACTACTGGCATAATAAACTCACCATTTGGTATTTGTCACCTATATTAGTCAATCACTCAAACACATTAATTGACGAATATGTTGCAACAGTCGACCATTTTATCGATCACTGATGTGTGTGTGTGTGTAAATTCACTATATAAAAAATTATCTCATTTGCTTCAAACACTGGTTAATCACTTAACTATACTAATCGATTACTATATTTAAAACCTTAACACTAGTCAACTAGTAAGCCACTTTAATCAACCAATTCTCTCAGAAAATTTTTTCTAATATTTTCCTAAGTTTTTCAACCTTGCAAAACTCTTTTTTTTTAAAAACACTTGATTCAAATGCATTTCCAAAAATTCTAAAAGAATATTTTAATGCATTTTTCTTTTAAAAAATGTTTGAAATTTATTTTTGTTATGAAATTTTGTATGTAATATATCTAAGTTCAAATGATCATGTAATTAATAATACATTGTTAAAATAAAATTTACATCCAAAATTTACATTGATTAACCTATTAACTCTTAATTCCCTTAGTCTTGATATTTTTTTTCATTTGTAAAACATCCTTTATTCATGGAATCTCTTTAGCTCCCATGTGTATTCTTACACAACTTTTACATTCCTATCTCTTCAATACGCCAAAACCAAGGTAACAATTAATAGTAATGATATTTTGTCATCATCAAAATATAGATTTAAATCTACCTTAATTCAATAATTTTTTTAATCTTAAAATCAAGCTAAATGTAAATTTTTAATAACCTAATAAAAAAGAAATAAATCAATCCATAAAAATTAATAGAAGAGAGATTATCTAAAACTATAAATTATGGAAGGATATAGCATATGACTTTTGTACATATCAATCAATCATATGCAAATTGAAATATTATTAATTTTGATGTACAAAAGTTTTATATATATATATATATATATATATATTTATACTAGCTTTAGTGTTCAGTGTATTTTCATGGACTAAATTGATTAAAAGTACAAATAAGTTAATTCTAAGACTACCTTGCTTGAACTAAAAATATCTTGTGTCATTTAAAAAAGTTTATATTGTATCTAGAGATACAATTTTTAATTGCATTTAAATGTGCATTTATAAATATTAAACTTCTCACTAGTGGAATTTTAGATCTGGGTTAGGTTAAGGTTTTAAAATCTCACAAAACTTACAAATATTTTATTATTGCTAAATAGCATACCTATTCTTTTTACATCCATTTTTGACATAATCACATGCTGGATAGACATCTTACAACTAATTTTATAAATATCAGTCCTGTATCAATTTTAACTTTAGTTCTGATATAGTATAGTACTTGTATAAATTAATATTAGGGACCGTATCGAATAATTTTTTTAAATTATAAAATAATATTTAAATTTTATAAAATAGTCTCTCAATATATTGTACTATAATAAGTTAACCAAAAAGAGTAAAAAAGATTGGAATAAACTTATAATTTTAGATTTTTGCTAGGACACTATAATTTTCTCTATAACTTTTTTCTCTATCTTCTGTTACTTTTTTTTATCAGTTTACTATCCTTATTACTTCCCAATTCTTACTTCTCCACGTATCCCCAGTTTTCTCTTTCCCAAGCAATACCAAACCCACCCCAAGATTGGCGCAGATACAAACACAATTCCTAACTATTTCCGCTCCTACCAACACTTTCTATGTGGTATTATTACCACTTATTGCCCTAACTTTCAGCGATGAAATTTGAAAAGATTTAAGCTCTGGTGAATTACTTGTCCTAATTTTTTATCTTCTTTTTAAATTTTGAGCACCTAGGTTCTCCCATCTATAGTGTCTCTAAGATCCTACTCTTCACTTTCACTTTTTGTGTCTCTCTCATCATTCCCATTTTTGCATTGCCTCGACAAAAACACTAATCTTTGAAGCTCTCAACTTCTTCATCATCTTCTTATGTTACAAATGTCTAAACAATTTACTCCAACTCAGTCCTTGTGTCACTTCTTGACTTGCATTACACTGAGTTAACAAAACTTGTAGAGAAAGCCTGCCTCCTCAAGACCTTTGAAGAAGCTGTCAAAAAGCATAACTTAATGTTTTTTGAAACACTATGAAATAGCCAAACAACAAGGGTGAATTTCTAAGAAAAAGGATGGATTGGATAGGGGTAGTGATGAGAAGACTTCTACTTTTCATTTGAATCCTAAGACTTCTCATTGAAATGGTCGGTACCAATCGATAATCACCAATGGTACGAAATGGATTACTATTCTGTTTCCTAGCTAGCACCAGAAGGATAACTAAAACCATGCTTATGACTACTACTACTACATTTTGTAAGCCTTCAAATGAACCCACCATTGATTTAAGTCACTCTTATACCAATCATGCATGCCAAACCATCACCATTCCCCATTCCGTGTTAAAACTCAAGTTCAAAAGATTGTGGTTGTACTTAATAGCTTGTATAAATTTTATCTTCTTTAACTTATACAGACAATAAAATGAGCGAACTAAAGCTTAAGAGAACGTTTGGTATCACATCTCATTTCTATTTTTTTTTTTTGTATATCTGTATTAGTTTCTATGTGTTTTTTTGAGTTTCTATGCAAATTTTTATAGGTTTTTATATTGTATTAGTATGCTATCTTTTTTCGATTTCTGTACTATTTTTATTGGTTTATGTGTTTAGAAAAATAAGAAATGAAAATAAAAAACAAAAGAAATAGCAAACATGGCCTAAGCGTTGCCTTTCTCTATATATTCTTTAAACTTAACAGCGCATCGCCCAATGAAAATGTAGGAATTGTTTAGTTCATATTTTCATTTTGACTTTATGTTTTTATTTGTTAAATAAATATATTAATAAAAATGACACATAAAAATCAGTGAAATATATAAAAATCAATAAAAACACACAAAAATCGATAAAATTAACTTATTAATTTTTATAATTAAAAAATAAAAATAAAAGACTGAACTAAATGATCCATAGTAATATTTTTGTTATATTAGTGAAAGAGACGCAATTACAAATGAAGTTATGATTTTGATAAGGAGTCTACTTGTTTCTATGATTATGGTCCTATGTTCTTCTCAAGCATTCTTTTTGTAGTTTAAAAATTATACAAAATCAATTCATCTAACAAATTAATATAATAAAAATATAAAAAGAGGAGAGTTAAGATTTCACTAAAATTAAGATTTAAAGAGAATATTCCTTTAAGCATTGTGTGTGTATTTGAAATGTATAAGAATTAAATTAATGAAGGCAGAGCCTTACAAATGTATAATAGACATATAAAGTCTTGTAGAGCTTACAAAATTACATCAACATCAATGAAAACCCTTCCTACTCCAATCTCTAATTAGATAAACTGTACCTCATGAAACGGCAAATCTTATCAAGTTGTACCTCTTGTGACTAAAACCAACTACAAGATGTATAAAAGGATTTGACAAGCCATGTCAAAAATCAATAAAGATCATGCTTTCGATGTGGAATCACTATGTGGGTGAAAATTGCCGTTATCTAACGAATTAGGTAGATATTGGTTTCCAATTTCGTTTCAACTGGCAAAAATGCTGGTTATCGACACGCCGATGATCCAAACATTTGAAGGATACTTCCAGTTAGTTAGTTTGAGTACCAATCGATTAGAAAGTGTTCCCAAAGGCCATCAGATTTTAGTGACTTCCAGGTCTATCAAGAGACAGCTATTCCTTTTTGAAGTGACATGGATTCTCATGAGCCTAATCCTGAAGTTGCTGATGGGTCCCAATCCTTCAGAGACTTTGTTGTGACGTTCTACAAAATCTTTTTCAAACCTTGTATCATCATGAAAGGTCTATATTTTCTTATAACGGAAGTTTGGAATCTGACTACTGAAGCTAAATAATCTTAGGCTCAAACCTGCTTGCTGGTGTTTGATAAGATGACAAGTATAATATCTTTGGAAATGAATTATACAATATTGTTTATTGGGTATAAATTTTTTCGTACTAGTTTAATTTTAAAATATAATGATAAAACACAATATACAACCAAGTCAAAGAGTTAAGAAATTTTTCTGCACAATTAGAAGCTAATTACATACATGTAGCAATTTTTTAGTAGTTGTTACGTGACCGACGATCATCACCAGTCAGCAACAGATAACATTGACGTAATGTAAGCTCGTTGCTAGACCCTTCCTAAGTAGAGAGGCATCATTGAACTCTAGTAAAGATGGTATAACTTAATAACGTGGAAAATGCCAGATAAATGTTGAAAATCATCCACTAGCTTAAATATAAATGATTGGAACAAATGCTTCTCACATGGAGAACTCTTAAACAACTCTTTCTTTTAGGGACCTAGGTTCGAAGTGGTGGTGGGCTCTACTTTTATGTTTGTCAGAATGCAAGTTGGGTACCTTTTTTTTTCCTTGTGGGGTCCTATCGAAGACCTTTCTCTTCCCTGTGTTTTTACTCCTTGAGAGGGAGGATGCAACGTAACTTGAAATGTGTCCACTTTGAGCTATAGTTCATTGTTTGAAAGAACTTGCAACTGGGTCTCATAATGATCAGAATCAAAATAAGGCAACATTTCTCATACAAGACTTGTTTCTTCAAGTTTTTTTGTCTTTCTAAGAGAAGTCCTTCAGCTGATGTTGTTCCCCTTTAAGATCGTCAACATGTAAGAATATTTGTAATTATAAATCATAGAAACTCACATGTTTAACCATTTATGTATAATCTTTTTACGCAATTTGAAAAAAAACCATCTGTTTCACATCTATATAAACAATAATAACAATAGATGCTTAGTTTGATTCATAATTATTAATTTGTCCTTACCAAAAAAAAAAATTAAACACCATTTCTTTGTGATTTCTCTCCTCTTTACCTTTCTTTTTAGTAGATTCTTCGATGATTAAAAATCTAATGAAAGAAAAAAATTTCAACCGTCAATTTTTAAATGGAGAGAGGATGGATGTATTTTAAAACCCTTTTAACTCTAATTTCCTTAAGGCTAATAACTTCACATTGAACCTCGCTTTATTAAAATCTACCTAAGTTATATGGGTTACTACAAAATTTGTAAGATAATTTAACGATTCCCCACTGAACTTATATTACGACTTGGCGATTCAATAACAAATTATAAGCGTACACCATACATTAAATATTTCAAGTCATCATCCTTAACTAAATTAAAATGATCAATATTACACATTATTTAATAACATAATTCTTTCTTTGTATCACATAACCAACTTAACTCAAACTAGTTTTAATTGAGAAATAACGTAATCCTTAACTTTATTACCTTTCAAAAGACATAAACCTATTACCAAACCAAGATAATACATGTATGCAATATAATATGGACAATAAATTAACAAGTAGAAATATAAATGTAATTGAATTTGTAAGTGTCACAATAATATGAGTAAGTCAATTATGTGTGTGGGCGCGCGCGTGCGTGCGTGTGTGTGTTACACTATTATGTTGATAAGGACTTGTTCATAATCAAGTCCTTAAGTTAACAGTTCCACTATCAGCAAGTCAATATTAATATGTTTAAATGACACTTTTGTTTTCTACATTGCCCTTTAACAGACAAGTACTTCAAATTCATTTTTTTAACTTTTTGAGTACTTGTTATTCTTAAAGAAGAAGATATCTACAGAATCATCACAATAAATTCTTAATAATCTGGCTATATTTTTGATAATACTAAGTCCTAAGAAATTTTTTTCCCATAATCTATGAATAGTAGCCTTATAGTGTGCCATAAAAGTTACCCTATATAGTGACAAACTACTTTTCACTCTTCCATAAAATTGCTCTTCCAACCATTAGGAATAACTAACTGAATGTGAATTTTCTTGAGTCCACACATCTGGCATACTTTGAATCTAAGTATCTATTCTCTTCGAGATGATCTGACCTTCTATAAGTGAGCATGTAATCCTTATAAGTACTTAAGGACCTATAAGTACTTTAAGACCTTATTTATAACTTTTCAGTGGTCTATTTCAGGATTACTTTGGTATCGATCTAACATTCTAATAATAAAACTAATATCCAATCGAGTGCATGTCTGATCATACATCAAACTCCTAACCATTGATTCATAGGGAATAGATTTTATTGTCTTTCATTCTAAATTATTCTTTAAATATTGCATTTCACTAAACATGTTCTCTTTCTAAATTAAAACTATTCCTACAAATCATTTTTTTTCATTTGAAATCTTTCTAATACTTTATTTATATTTCCTTTCTAAGATAATTTTAATAGTCCTTGTGATCTATCATAGAACATCTCTATTTCTGTCATATATCATATCATACTCATATATTTCATTTCGAATTTCTTAAAGAAAAACATCTTTATATCATGTAATATGCCAACTTCATTAGCAGCAAGAAAGATATCTTTAACATATAGAACCAAAATAATGAACTTGTTTCCACTAAATTTTATGTAAATACATCAATCAATAATATTCTCTAAAAAATCATATGCCATCATAGTATCAATAAACTTAAGATACTGTTGTTGAAAAGTTTGTTTCAATTTATATATTGACCTTTTTAATTTACACACTAAAATTTTCCTCTTCTGTGGTCGAGCACCCTTCTGGTTGGTTTGTTTAAACTTCATATTCTAAATCACCATTTTGAAAGGTAGTCTTTCCATCTATTTAGTGAAGTTCTATATTACAATTAGCCATCAAGGCTGTAACAATTGCTAAATAGTTCTTCTCTGAAATTGGAGAGAATTTTCTGTATAGTTAATGTTATCTTTATACTTTTTAATATTGCCTTTTGAGCCTCATTCGATCTTGAAAACCTATTTATAACTAACTCCTTCCAAATCTTTAGGTTTGTCATCCATTAATTTCAACTCTTTTTTTATAACATTAAACTACTTTTTGGAATTACTACAATCTATGATTTTTTTTTAACGGGATTGGATCCTCATCAATGCTCAATTAGCATTCATATTCAAGTGAATAGATTACATAGTTATCCAAAATAGTTGGTATTTTTTGCCTTATAAACCTTTGTAGTACTATTTTTTGTAGTTCATCCACCACTTGCTCATTTACAACTTGCTCATTATTAGTTGATTCATCACCTAAGTGTTTATTTTTTAGGTTTTGAATATTGATTTGTTGTTTTGGTATATTGTGTGACTACAATATAACTAAAGGGACAACAACCTGAAGAGAAACATTGGGTATTCAAGTTTCCACTAAAGTCTCTTAAATATTTATCTTTCATAGTTCTTTACTCTTACTAATTTGACCATTCTCAATAAATCAAACATTATTGCACTTAACTATTATTGTACTATAGTTAGGATAGTAAAACCTATACCTTTTTTATTTTTTTAGAATAGTTGATAAAGTTACCATTAACAATCCTCATATAAAGCTTCTTTTCATATGGATTATAAACTCTTAATTCTATTGGGTAACTTCAAACATAAAGGTGTCTTAGACTGGACTTTCTTCTTATCAACAGTTTATAAGGAGTCTTAAAAATTACCTTACTAAGAATTCTGATAAGCAGATGTACAACGATCTTTAATGCATGCATCTACAAAAATAAAGATGTTGTGTTATAAATTTACATTGCATACTGTGTACATATGCCTCAACTTTTAAGAAACTTCATAAATGGATCCAAACATTGTCCATTTTCATCAAACTTACTATAATATTCACGACTTTTATCAAACCTTGCTACTTTTTCTTTTAATCTAGTTAAATTTTCACCTTGTTAATGAACATCTCGATGATATCTATTAATCGAGACTTTCATGCATTAGATATAGGTAATAATAACGTGATAAGTCATCAATAAAAGTGATAAAATACTTTTTACTACATTAAGAATGAACATCAAAAGGATCACGGATATCAATGATATCAACTCAAGGATTTGATCACTTTATGTGGCTAGACTCCTTAGTATACATCTAATTTGCTTGTCTTTAATACAATCCACACACATATCCTAGTCAATAAAATCTAGTTGAGGTAAGATCTCACTTTTCACTAACCTTGATATCCTTTCTTTAGATATGTGGTCTAACTTTTAATACCAATAAAAAGTAGAATATTCATTATATACACTACATTTACTACCCATATTCTGTTCATTATAAACAAAGATTAAGTAAAATCAACATCAAAATTAAAATGATATAAATAATCAACAAAAGTGTTCAAACCATATAGTACTTATGTTTGTATAATGAAAAAACATTGTTTATAATATTAAAGTTAAATCCTACAAATTTCAACTTTTCAATAGAAACTAGACTCCTATAATAGAAAATAGTCATCATCCAAGATCAAATTATATGCCTCAATTTCCTTTATTTATGTCTTTATTGTGTTCCCCATATGTAAAAACTTTTTAATTCTGTTTATAGGTTAGATTAAAAGTAATCCCTATATAATATGTTACACTTGAGTAATTGCTCCAAAATCTAACTACTAGATATTTTTGATACCTTAATAAGATTTTATTCAAAGCATATTAAAACATTATATATATATATATACACTTTTTTTAAACCATGCCTTTCTTTTTAGATAATCTTTCTTGAAATAAACAACGTTCATGCAGAAATAACACCTTTATTCCTTATAGACTTGTCATTACCTACCTTCATTAGAGTTCTATCCTTCTTTTTGTCTTTCTTACTCGATTTAGTTTCATTGTTACTAACTCCATTATGAATTGTTTGATGGATAGCATTCTCCTTCATCTTCTTCAACATCCATTCCTCCAAAACTATTATGGCCTTAATTTCTTAAAAGTTTCATTTTTTTTATTAAGGGTATTATAATTCACCTAGAACTGACTGAACTACAAAAAAGTGAGTTAATGATAAACTGAACCAATTAACTCATATCCAAACCTATTGATTTCAACTTCACTGCTAGATTTTTCATTCTCATCATGTGATCATGAATGGGCTATGATCAACCAAACTTATTAGTTATTAGCTCACTTATCAGGTTCCTTATGATGGACTTATCAACTATATTTGATTAAGCGCACTCCTTTATTTTCATTATAAATTCCCTTGCATTTGCATTTTCCATTTTAGGCATTGATAGTTTAACATTTTCAGCCATCTTCATCCACATTAAGTTCAAGCATAGCCTATTTGACCAATACCAAGCCTCGTGAAAGGGCTTGTTAGTTTTTGAACTAGTCTAAGTAATGACTATGATCTTTTTATCTTAAACTATTGCTAGGATCAAATTCTTAACGCTCATTTGAAACTAGATTTACTCAGATCAATTCATATAATTCAACCGTTAAACTTAACCAATTTATTGCCTAATACAAACAAATTGGTAAAAGTTACATACATAACATAAACTCATGCATTAATTCTTTAAATAATCTCAATGGATTCAAATAAATAATAAATTTATTATATATGTTAAGTTCACTTTTGGGATGATAATTGAATGCATAATTTTAATCAATAATGATGTTCTTATAAACATGCTTTAATAGATAAACAATCATACTCAAGTCAATATATATATGTTATATTTAGATATACGATACATTCACCAAGTATGTTAGTAAGTCTCTTTAACGTCATTAATTATAAGCATTGATTCATCTTTGGGTGATCTCTATGGTACCATAATTAATGATATCAATTGTTTAGTTCAATTTTATTATATCATTTATTAGCATTACATAAATATGAACAAATGAAAAAAATACACAATAAATGCCTAAATATTCTTTCAAGCTAATCTACTTAATGACTTACAAGCTTTCCATGTAATATACAGTTAATTAAACGAGTTTTGAAAAGAAAACCATGAACCAATTCCTTTTAAGAGATGAATCGTAAGCCTTTAATGCAAACCACAACTAGTTTAGGATAAAACCTTAATTTTTTAAATGATAAAACTATAAATTTACAAGTGGAAAAAAACTTTAAATTTATAAAAAGGGATATGACAATAAATACCAAGTAATGACAGATTTGTTAATAATCTGAGATGGTAACATCATAAATAAACTATAGTGATTGAACTATAAATAAATTGAAATGGTAAAATTATAAATATTTTAAGATGGCAAAATTGTTAATACTTTATCTTCCACTTCTAGATTGGGTCAAACGACCTATAAGTTATCTATAGCTTGACCTGCCTATTTCTAACCATCAAGAAAGTTATTTTTGACCATTTTAAAGGGGTTTTACTCTAATTTCAAATATTAAGAAATTTGTGGGATCAAATTAAACAAAAACCCACTCAAAGAGGAGATTGAAGAACATAACGTTTTGCCCATTAATGAAATTTCAAAAAATTTAGATATTTCAACAATTTTATTACAAAATGTTACGTTAAAAATAATGTGAAAGTACAATAAACATCCTTAAACATGTCTTAAAAACTCAAAACACCAACTTTAATGATGAATTAAAAAGTGCTATAACATACTCTGATATTAATTATAAGAATATTATGTGCAATTCTAAATTATAACAACTTGTAGATCTAACTTTTTATACATAAGACCAACTATTCCTTATCTATATAAACAATAATAGTAATAGATGTTTACCTTGATTTATAATTATTAGTTTGTCCTTACGAGAAAAGAATCCGAGCACCTTTTGTTGTAATTTCTCCCCCCTCTGCTTTTCTCTTTAGTATATTCTTTAATGGTTAAGAAACCAATAAACGAAAAAATTTTCAATTGTTAATTATTAAAGAGAGAGGGAAGTGATTTATTTTAAAACTCTTTTGATTTTAATTTCCTCACTTTCATTAGAATGAAGTTAAAGGTATATACGTCACTATGAATTATTAAAATAATCTAACACAGCAACTTCGAAAAACATATGAAAAAGTAGTTATTAAATTAAATCAGAGAAATTATAGAATATAATTATCGATATTAAGATGTCTAAGTGGAAGTTAATATAATTTATTAGGCAAAAATTAAGTTTCTCTTAAATGGTTACATTTTTAAGAAAAGATAATAATATTAGTGCATGACCAACTTGATAATTTTGCCTCATAAAATTGAAAAATCAAATATTGTTTCAATTTTCATTAGCAAGTATCTTCTCTTTTAAATTTTGATTTCTTATAAAATTATTTTTAGAAATAAAATTGTAAATGCAATAGATGAATCTGAAAGACCATGCCTGAAGATTGATCCACTATAAAACTTAATTATGTGTAATCTTATTCTAAATAATGAGAAGGAAATATCAATATGATTATTCGTAGATGGTCTTTTATGGTTATATTTAAATAAAATAAAAATTATTTTAATTATTTTAATTATTATATTTTTTATTATTATAAAAATATGAATAAATGGCCATGTAAACAAGTTAGGAGATATTTGGTATAGTTTATATTTTAGGTTTTGATTTTTTATTTTGTTAAATACATAAATAAATAAAAAATACTAATACAATATAAAAATCGAAAATAAAACATAAAAATCAATATAAATATATTAAAATTATAAATAAAAATTACAATCTATAATAATATTAAACAATCCTTAATAAGGAGAAATAACGAAACGACTGCAATGAAAGAGTAGAAGAAAGACTGTTAAAAAAGCAAAATTACAAATTAAAAGAGAAAAAGAGAAAAGGAAGTCAACGCACTGTCCGTGAGGAAAATGACATCATTGTCCACGTCAGCTGGCAGCTTTTCTCCGACGCACATAAATGAGTCCTCTGCCTCTCCCTCTCGTTTCATTTTTTTTTTTTTTTCTTCTTACAATTCCTACTACCACCACGCGCCCATGCACGGTCGCTCGTTCCCTACATTTCCACTCGCCGACTGTTTCCTCCTCGGCTACCTCTCTCCCGATGTTACGCCACCGCCTTCGGAGGCCCTTTTGGTCATTCCTGACTATCAACTTGCTGCCACGGAGACACTGCGTGGTTGCAGTAGCTACGGCTCTCCGAGTTCGCTAGCGAGTTGTGCCACCACGACTCAGGGTTCTTTTCACAACAATGATTACCATTGGCACTTATCTCCCCACTATGATTTTTTGGACATGGAGACTAGTTCTGTGAGGAAGGTAAAGAGTACTGGTGATTTACAGGTCCGTAATTTCATTTATTTTTAGCTTAGTTCTGCGAGGAAGTTCTTTAGTACTGCTGATCTACAGGTCCGTCATTTCATTTATTAATGTTTTACTTTAATTTATTAAATTCAGTCAAGTGCGTTTTTAGTTTTACGAAAAAAAGTCTGTATCTATCAATTTTCTAATTAAACTTCTCCTCCCATGTACCATAGGCATTGATCCTTCAAAAATATAAAACGATCCAACATTACTAGCTAATCTGAATTATTTAAACCGAAGCGTGAGGTGAATTGCATATATAAGTTCTTATGGTTCCCCTTGTTTATTTGGTGCACAGCATACTCAGAGGTCAGAGAGCCCATTTTCAAGTGAGAGCAGTATAATTATAGAGGGTATGAGCAGAGCAAGCAAATACAGTCCAGAGGAAAAGAAAGAGAGAATTGAGAGGTACAGAAGGAAGAGAAACCAAAGGAACTTCACCAAGAAGATTAAGGTCTTTCTCTATATGTGAACTTCATACATAAGATATATATATATATATATATATAAGACCTAATTATATGGTTCTTCTTAGATTATCAAAGATCATTATAAATCTAAATGTTTTAAATATTTCATATGTATTAATAAAAATTAAAATATAATAAAATAAAATTTCAATTTTTTTTTCACACTACTATGGTAATAGAAGTTGCAATAGCTGCTTGAATTTATTGGGGTGGTGACGTGAAATGGATGGAACAAAACAAGAGTAATAAATGTAATTTACAAGGTCTAAATTAGAAATTATAGTAAAACGATCTGTCTTAAAAGGAAAAAAAACTAAATATTCAATAGATCATGACCTTTTATAACTGTCAATTATTAAAATATATAATAATAATAATATAATATAATTATTATAATAAAATTAGTCACGACCGATTCTGTATTCTTAATTGTGTAGTCGGTCCATTTAGAAATGATAGCTAAACAGACGATCATTCTTCCACTATACTGACTCGAATTGAGATAAGGATTTAATGAGTCAACGGCAGTTTTCTTACGCATAATTTCCCGTTGGAGGTCAACGAGTTAGTCCTTAGAAGCAGGGATTTATGTTCGTCAAAGGAAAAATAGTGGTTTAATTTCATCTTACACTTTGTTGTTTCTCTTTTCCCCAGATACAATCATGATAAAAAAAATTCTTTTATTTATTTATTATGTTTTTTTGCCTAAACTACTAACTAATGATTGTCGTCAAGTGTAATAATATTATTACTTCAAAGCATATGTTCTGGTTCTAATATTCTAAGCATTTTCTTAACCTATGGTTTCAAAATGAAGTATGCCTGCAGAAAAACATTGGCAGACAGCAGGCCACGAATCAGAGGGAGGTTTGCAAGGAACGACGAGACTGAGAAAAACTCACAGCTTCTCCAATGGAGCAATAATATATGTGAGGAAGAAGAAGAAGAAGAAGAAGAAGAAGAGGAAGATGAGGATACTTGGATCAACTTTATTGAAGCATTCTCAACAAATTCCTTTGCTAATTAATCGTGGAAAACATGTCTTAGTATTAGTCACAATGGTATCTTGTTTCTTATTTTAGTGTGATGCAATTTCAACTTCTTTTAGCTTAAATAGGCAATGCATAAATATAGTTGATCGACTTTTTATTAATGCCAAGGTTTTTGACATATTTTAGTGTATCCTGTTTTATAATTGCTTTTTATAGTATGCAGTATTTGAGCAAAATATCTAATAACACTTTAATCCAATTTAGTTTTTTTATTAAGAGCATGTTTGATATCACATTTTGTTTCTATTTTAAAATTTTATTTTTGTATATATATATTGATTTCTGTTATCTTTTTATTGGTTTTTATGTTATTTTTTAATTTTTTGTATTGTATTAATATATTGTCTTTTTGATTTCTTTATTATTTTTATTGATTTCTGAGTTTTAAAAACTAAGAAATGAAAACAATAAATGGCATGGATACCACACAAACCCTAAACTTTCTATTTGTGCGTTAGATGGAAAATTTTTTTCTTCAGCTCTGTTGATATTTTCTGCATCATACATTTGTTATTTTTCCAATTTTAACTTTGTGCAATATATAGTAAATTGTCTTTAAGTAGGAGCTCATCATAAAGTACCAAAGAAAAGGTATAGATGAGTGTGCTGGGGTTATAATAGCTGAGTCAACTAAAAACGTTGCCTAATCAGATTTTTTGGGTGTAAAATAGGTCAAAAGTCTAATTCGATTCATTGTCAATAAAGATTAAAGAACATCAAATCTTGTTTTGTTTGGCAGAAAGAATGTTGGTCGCCAGAATGTATCATAATCGCACTCGTATTCCACGATATTAAATGGCATCTGAAAACGAAAGGGATACTAAAGAGAAACAGAAAAAGGAAACACACAAGTCACTGTCGACACGAGAGAAGGCAAATGGCTTTTGGTAACAATTAACAAATTGGGATGATCCATGAGTTGAAATCGATTTATTACACCAAATAAATTCTGAGAAGAGACTTCGAGTAGCGCCATAACAATTTGCACTAGGCTGTACCCTTTTTATTGAGCCTTTTCGCCTATGGCACTTGGGATATAGCTAAAAAGCCTAGCGCACTTGAATTGATCACCGAACAGTCGAGTAAAAAGAAAGTCAAAAGGTAATGTGCAATCTGAGCTAGTAGTCGTACTTTGGCCTTGATTGCAGAATGGTTTTTATCAAAGACTTTTGCTTGTAAGTTAAAGTTAAGTGTCATGGTCTTATCAAGCACTTGCAAAGGTGGTGTACAGAGATTTTTTTACGATCCTTGTTTTCAAGAACTACTTAAAAGTTGGAACAGGGCTAAAGATTTGACAGGCACAAAGTCTAGCAATCCATTAGGCAAAGGCCGGTGATTGTGCATCTTATGAGTGAGCGCAATGTTGCTTTCCTTCCTCTTTTTCGAGTCTATCAGGATTGGAACTTGGATAGAGATAAGGCTCTTAACTTTCCCTAATGATCTTTTCAATTAATCTATCATTATTTTAGTATACTTCATCGTTTGACTTGGCAAATAAACGAGAAAACTAACTAACTTATCCCACACAAAAGAGATTACTTCGTACACAATGAAATGGGATTAGGAATATGCTTGTGCCTCCATGGTTACATTCACCGGCAGTTTTATTTGTCTACATTTTCGTGTTGAAGACCATGTTTATATTTCAATTGAAAAAAGGCATTTAGAGCGCTCACAAATGCTACTAAAGTAAAACAGAGGAACTGGGAACAACAACTCATTCCAATATTAATGCTCCTTTTGAAGTCTTAACGTGTGTCTTGGCCTTCCAATTAAGCGGATGGAGAAAACATATAACATGAGTAATCACTTTGAGAGGGCCATGCCAGTTAATGATGAGGACTTGGTCTAGAATCCGAATCTCAGTAACCTTGGCCTTTACCGTAGAGGTGGGAAGGACGGCGCTCTTGATTTTTGTCGCCGGCGGTGTTTTATCCACGAAGATTCTGCACGACCCTTTTGCACATTAAACTAATATTGCTTCATAAATCAAACTCTCTCCAACTACGACAAACTACTACTAATTATGGAGACATACTGTTTCATGTGCTTTATCTAGGACTAGTGCTATCATATTAGCATGAAAACTGC
>JAOXYD010000135.1:7596613-7608616 GCA_028565735.1 Pinacopodium congolense
AAATAATTTAGTTAAAATAATTTGATATGTTAAATGCAAAATTTATTATGAAGATATGTGGATATGGGGGTATTACGAGTATTATGTTAAAAATATAAGGATAAAAGAGACTAAAAAATATATTCATTAATTGTCATTAATTATTCTGAAACATCTACCTGAAAAAGTACTTTTTTGAAAAGCATCAAATTGATACTTCTTTAAAAAGCTGTTTTTTACCTATTGAAAAAAATAAATCTGTTAAAAAAACACTTCTTAATGTTACAGTTAAACATCTATTTTTCAAAAAAAATACTTTTGTGTTAGAAAAAAAATACTTATTACTACTCTAAAAGTCCAATCAAACAGATGCTAAGACTTATACTACAAATAACACTGGCCAACTTAGGGGTCGTTTGGTCGTACTTCTGTTTTTTCGTTTTTGTTTTTTATTTTTATTTCTTTTTTTGTGTTTCTTTTTTTCTTATGAAGAAAAACGAAAACATGTTTGGATTATATTTGTAATAAAAAAATAAAAAACAAAAACATGTTTGGTTGAGATTTATAAAAAAATATATAATTTAATAATGATAATCCAATATGAAATAAATTTAAATTATTTGACCAAAAAACTCTTATAACCTTAAAAATATATTATTAGTCAATAAATTGCATTTATTATTCAATGTAAAAAAATCTGTTTATATTTTTTGTGTTCAAAATGCAGAAAAACATCATTTTATTATTTCTCTATTTCCTTTTATATTTCTCTGATTTTAAAAACAAAAAACATAAACAGAATACAGATAAACACATTTTTTTCTTCTATTTCTCTGTTTTTTGAAAACAAAAACAAAAAACAGAAAATATAAATGCTACCAAACAGGGCCTTAAATCTCTTATGACAATCTGACCTTTACACTTGCCCAATCATCGTCCCTGTTCCCTTATATCATTAAAACAATGTCGCTTCTCCTTAAGCAATGTTGTCGTTCCCCATCTCAACTTCCAACTCCATTCTCGTCACTTCCAATTATTTGTACCGTATCACACACAATGGAAGTAAATCCATGACAAGAGCATATGCATAAAAGTTGGACAAGTGACTTGCTCTTGTAATTGATGTTTACGCCTCTCAATTTGAACAATATTCAAAGATGATTCATTTTTGTTAGCACAGCTCTAAAAACTTTTCAATCATTCAGGACCTGTTTGTATATGTTTTTAATTGAAACACTGAAGTTAAAAAATAATACTAAAATATTTATAAAAAAAATGACACAAATACAGATTAAAAATTACAAAAAATAAATTAAAAAACACATAAAAATCAGTAAAAACACACAAAAATAAAAAATAAAAATGCCAGCATTATTGTTATTTTTAATTTTTAATTTTATTAATTTTTATGCATTTTTTAATTTTTGTGCTTTTTTTAATTTTTGTACTATTTTTTTTTTTTAATGTTTGTGCATTTTTCCTATTTTCTGTGATTAAAAAAGCAGAAATCAAAAACTAAAACTGAAAGTGAAATATTTATGTTCTAAACCACACAAACCCTAAAATTTTTAAAATCTCTATTCCCACCATTCACAAAATATTCAATTGCATAAGAAACAATTGCAGCTCCAATTGAAGACAAGGCAAACCTGGGGCTACTGTCCAAATCAAGAAAATCCTACTTTGGGAAGTACAATCGTATTCAAGTAATCTAGACTTTAATATCCATACCATTCAAGTTATTTTTTGAAAGGATGGTAAAGGATACAAGTGCAGACCAAGAAAATCTTATCCTGCAGCAGTGATCCTCTTGTGCTCACTCTGCCTTATGTTTTGAAGATCTGCTTGAACCAGAATGCCGCACTATACTGGTTCGTCTTCCAATAAACTTGAGGACCTCATCAATAAGAATTACTGGTAGTGAAACAGCCAACACCAAAAGCCATTCATTCAAGCTGAGTGGGACTATGCCAAAAATTTGCGCAAGGAAGGGTACATAAAGAATTAAGAAGTGCAAGCCAAATGATAGTGTCATTGCGACTAGGAGATATGGATTGACCCAAGGTGGCATCGTTAAGAGGCTATTATCCTCAGAGAGGGCATTGAGGGAATTGAACATCTCAATTGCAACTAAGACAGACAAGGAAAGAGTGGAAGCCTTAATTTTTCCAGAGCGGAAGTATTCACATGGATTTGCGTCGAAGTTGAACTCTCGGGCCCCAGCCCTGTATGGTGTGACAGAGAAACCCTTCCAAGAATCACACTTACCCCAGTTCGAGAGTTGGGAGTAGGTGACAAGGGTATGGCCATCCTGACTCAGGTCAATAAACATGAACGTGTGGTGTGTGTACCATATGACAAATATACCAACTGTAGCTATCCCAACGTACATTCCTATCACCTATAGATGAAGTACAAGGTTAGCCAGGAATTTTGAGTTACCCCAAAGTAACACCAAACCAACAAGAATTGACAGATAGATGCAAGTGTTGTACCAGGTAGCGAAATAAAATCCATGCATTAATCAACGAGTCATCACTTCTCCTTGGCGGCTTCTTCATTATATCTTTGTCTGGGGGATTGAATCCTAAAGCAGTTGCTGGCGGTCCATCAGTTACAAGATTAACCCAGAGAAGCTGCACCGGAATCATCCCTTCTGGAATCCCCAAAGCAGCAGTCAAAAATATAGATGCAACCTCACCAATATTGGACGAGATCATGTACCTGCAAGAATAAAATATCACTAAAAATTAGATGTAACTTCAGAATGGACAAGCAGAGAATATAAAATAGGGGTAATTCAAGTTTCTGTTAAAAAGTACCAACAAGCAAAAAATGAATTGGAGGACTTTTAGTTCCAACTCCAATGACACCACAAACTTTTTTTTTCTTTTTTATTTTTCATACATGGATAGCCTCAATTTATGACACTTATAATTCTCAGTATCACTGCATGAAGTCGAGAGTTATCCTAGCTATCGATAGTTGCAGTTGATCAACTAGACCTTTCACCTTAACCAACAATCAAATAGGAAAAATAAAAATGATGACTAAGAAGAAAAAATAGCAACTATTGAGTTTGCTTCTCAAGATATCAAATGCACATAGCTTCTGTTCTCATAATGGTTATCGACATAGTTCTTAAGGCAGTTCATCCATGAAGCCAGCCATGTTTTGCCCACAATGCCTAGACATACTCAATGATGCTGCAGCCTCTCTAAGTGTCAACAACAAATACAAAACACTTCCGTATGCTGAATTTTATCAAGATGCACTAAGCAGAGTACAGGGTTGAGTACAAACCTGATAAAAGCCTTCATGTTGTTGTAGATGGACCTTCCTTCACCAACAGCCGATACTATAGTGCTAAAGTTATCATCTGCTAACACCATGTCAGATGCTTCCTTTGCAACCTGAAATGAGATCAGCCATTAAAAGAAAAATAGAAACAGGAGATAGAGAAAGCAGCAGTTTTGAGTTATACAGTACAGAAAAGCCAACTGAACTGGCCCACACATGAAACAGTTTGATGAAGAATGGTTCATTTTTGCATTGCACAAGTTAAAAAGATGTTTGTAAATATAGTACAATGTTATCCACAATGACCACAGTATAACTCAGCAACTTATATACCAAAAATATGCGTAGAAACAATCTCAATTTATTGGCTGTTAGCTGTATGCATCTCAAGTTGATGTTACCAGATAAGTATTAGTTATACCTCTGTGCCAGCAATACCCATTGCTATGCCAATATCCGCAAGTTTCAAGGCAGGTGCATCGTTCACCCCATCTCCAGTCATAGCAACAACTTCACCGTCTTCTTTAAGCAACCTCACTATTTCTTGCTTATGCTTTGGCTCAGCCCTAGAGAATAACAATCCTCCACCTTCTCTTTGAGCTAAATGGCGCTTCGTATCAGCAAGTTCCATGAACTCTCTTCCAGTCAAGCTCCTAGAAGATATATTATCATAAGTTCCAAATACACCTATTTCACGACAAATAGCCTCTGCTGTATCTTTGTTGTCCCCTGTAATGACCATGACACTGATTCCAGCTGCTTTGCAATCCTCAATTGCTTGATGAACCTCTTTCCGTGGAGGATCCTATTACAATACAAAATAAATAATATATGTTGATAAATGTAATGCACCCCTCCCACAATAAATAAATAAATAAATAAGGAAACATAGAACAGAAGAAAATTGGAAATTTTCAAAATTATAAAAGCAACTCACCCTTATACCGACAAGGCCAACAAAAACTAGTTGACTCTCAATAGAAGAATAATTAGATGGGTTAAGTAAAAGCTGATGAGCTTGGTCATCTTCATCTCCGTTATACGTTGCAAACTCTGGGACTTCCTCTTTGAATGCAAAACCTAGACAGCGTAATGCCCCTTTCGACATGTCATGAAGGTTTTGTAATATAAGATCCCTTGAATAATGATCCAACTCCACAACGGAACCATCAAGCAACTGTATAAAGGAACTTCTCTCCAATAAGTTCTCAACTGCCCCCTGTCACAACCAGGCAGACAATTCATAAGAAATGCGTCACAACAACCAACCAAAATAAAAGAAAGGAAAGGAGCAAAAAGATAAAAATCCTAAGAATAAATCTCATTAGCCTTCTGAAACAAAACACCACTACAATCTTATCCAGGGGATAGAAAACTGAAAACTTTAGCAGCCACTCACAAATCGCATCCAAGAATTCAGGAAATAGAGTGACACACAGCATTGCATGCATATTATTGTTTTGCCAGAACTGAAAAAGGACAGTTTTTTAAACAATGGACAGTAACATCAAAAGTAGATAACTGAAAACTTTGAGGAGGAAATTACAATCTAGATAACTGAAATCACATAGCAATCAGGGAAGAGAATGGACCTTCACTAGCAAGGATTTTTTGCCTGAGCTGGAATTCACAATAACTCCCATGGATTTCCTATCACGGTCAAACTCAAGAGTTGCAATTCGTTGCTCCATTTTATTCCATAGTTGAGAACAACCTAATATTCATGACCACAGATGGAAGAAAAAGATTTTAGCCTAGTAGGAAAACCAGAAACAGATATGGCAAGATTCAGAAATTCTGACACATACGTAACACGCCTTGACCAGAAGATGATTCATTATTAACTCCTCCAGGGAATCCCATTTTTTCAACCAGAACCTGGTATGAGAAAAGAATTATAGATGTTATATGCATTACATGACCTTAGCAACAGATGCATAAAAAGACTTAGGAATAGGATAATGCAAACATATTCACAGAAAAACATGACGGAAAAATAGGAAACACTACGGTTCTGGTTATTAAGGTTTCTAAATCATGTAAGATGCTCCATTTAAACTAATATATAAAAAATATTTTGAAGCAATAACAATGTAATGCTTTGATTTTTGGCAGTAGCCTCCAAAAAACAGTAGAAAAGCATTTTGGTAGCTACAAAAACAGATTTCAAACTCAGAAATAATGATAATATTACCTTTAGTGCAGCCTCAGTTGGCATTCCACTAGCCACATAATGCTTCCCAGATTGCTCCACAACAGCATCATTGCAAACTGCAGCTATCTTAGCAATCATCTGAAGATTTGAATCCATTCGACCCACAGGCCAATCCTCTATTTTCCCATCAAAAGGGTTATAAGTGGTTCCTTGCACATTAAAGGACCGAAGAGTCCCAATTCGGGAACCAATGGCCACAAGCTTTGACACTGCCATTTGATTAGTAGTCAAAGTACCAGTTTTATCAGAACAAATCACTGTTGTACAACCAAGAGTCTCCACACTAGGTAACTTTCTAACGATTGCATTCTTTTGAGCCATCTTTCGAGTTCCAAGTGCCAAACATGTGGTAATGACTGCAGGCAATCCCTCTGGTATGGCAGCCACTGCCAAAGCTACAGCAATCTCAAAGTAATACGTGCACTTCTCAAATGAGAATTTAAAATTCATTGGCCAGCCATCCACATATTCCCAACTGAGAAAGTACTTGACATTAATAAGCCACACTAATGCACAAATAACTCCAATTATCAATGTTAAAAGCTCTCCAAATTCGTTCAATTTCTTCTTTAATGGAGTGTCTTCCTCATTTTGTGATGCTTCATGAATCTGCGAGTGAACCTTCCCAATCTCTGTGTTCATGCCTATCTGCGTGACCAAGCATATACAATTTCCATTCACCACTGTTGTCCCAGCAAAAACCATACATTTCTTCCCTTGAATATCAGACTTTTCGGCAACAGCCTTCACAGTCTTACCCACTGCTTCACTTTCTCCTGTCAAAGACCCTTGCTCAACCCTCAGCGTGGAGCTAACCAAACTAATAACCCGCATATCAGCAGGAACCTTATCACCAACTCTCAATTCCACGATGTCCCCAGGAACAAGCTCCTTGGCAGGAAAATTCCAAACCTTTTTTCCATCTCTTGTCACAGTTGCTTGCTCCGACTGGATTTCTTTTAGAGCCTCCAAAGCTTTCTCTGCATTGCTTTCTTGCCAAACTCCCACTGTTGCATTCACAATTAAGATCAAGAAAATAACCAGTGGCTCCACAAAGGCTGTGATTTCCATCTCCCCTCCTTCCTGACCATCATACCAGGCCAACACGAAGGACACAATTGCAGCAGCTAATAAGATCCTAACTAAGGTGTCATTGAATTGATCCAATATCAATTTCCAAATTGAAACACCCTCGTGTTTCTCTAACTCATTATAACCATAAATATGGCGCCTCTTCTCAACTTCTACACCAGACAATCCCACTTCATGGTCCACCTGAAACTTCTCTTGACACTCCTTGACATCATTAGCCCAAGCAGGGAATACCTCAGGGTCCAGCAATTCCACCCCATCTTTTCCCCTTTTACCGTAGTCTTGCCCTCCTTTTCCCATTTAATACAATAACAATCCCACGCACTGTTCACCAAACCAAAACAATTTCCACTCTTTTCCCTAAAAATCCACCATACAAAAATAATAATGAATAAAAACCCACAACTACTTAAAAAAACTGAATTGAAATGACAAAACCACAAAGTTCAAAAATAGCAATAATAATTCCAATAGTAATAGCTACAATAAAGATGTCGAGAATCATCGTCCGCTAATCACACCCTTCGCCAGGAATCTCACCTCAACCAATTCCAAAACAAAAACCAAACCAAAATAAGTTAGGGTTTAGAACGTACCAGAAAGTTAAAGAGTGTAGTTACTCTGTGAGAGAGAAGAGACAGTTACTCTCACTGCACTCGTACTGATCTGTGTTCGCTCCTTCTCTCTCTAGAACGGTATTATTTGGGGTGGTCAGTGATCTGTGAAAAAGTTAAATTATATATATATTTAAAAGGACCAAAAAAAGAAAAGAAAAGAGAGCTGCAGCGATTCTATTGCTTTGACCCATTGCTTTCTCTCTGTCCGTTTTCACTGAGAATTAAGGATCGCCACACGTTCAACAAGGAGCGTCTATAAATGAATGTCAAGAACGCATTTGAACTTTACCAAGACGTATATATGATATAACTTGAACATTTATAACAAGATGACATGCTCATCAAGTATGCAAATTGAAGAAGTTATTATATGAATTAAAGTAAATTTCCTGTAGTGGTACTCAAAATGTGATAAAGTAATTATCACAATTGATATTTTAAAAAATAAAATTGAAAGACGCTTATAAAATTCAATGAGGTAAGATGATATTTCTTTTTTTATATGCAAATGACATTTTATTTGTACCAAATGATTTAGATATGTTGTATAAGATTAAATAACTATTGTCTAAAAATTTTAATATAAAAGATCTTGGTGAAATATCGTTTGTCCCAGGTATTCAAATTTATTATAATAAATCTCAAAACTTATAAGGTCTCTCTCAAAAAAGTATACATAAAACACGTGTTGCAAAGGTTTAATATAGAAATTTATAAAATTTGTGTAGCACCGATCTCTTATAGAGAGAAATTGTCTTTGACTAAGTATCAAAAGAATGAAGTTGAAAGAGAAGCCATGAAGAATATTTCATATTCTAATATAGTAGGTAGCCTGATATATACACAGATGTGTACTCGACCAAATGTTATATTTATTGTTGGTCACTTGGATAGATATTTATTTAACCTAGGTATAGAATACTATAATACAGTTAAGCGAGTTTTGAAATACCTTCAAAGTACCAAAGATTATATGCACATGTATAAGAAAGTGAAAATTTTGGACTTGACTAGGTACACATATTCAAATTTCGCTATTAACCTAGATTATAAGAAATCCACTTCAAATTACATCTTCATACTTGCAGATGATGGAATATCTTGGATGAGTGTCAAATAGAAACTTGTAACCTTGTCTACCATGCAAGCTCGGTTTATAGTATGTTATAGAATTGCTTCATAAGTAGTATGGTTAAGAAATCTAATTTCTGAGTTGCCTATGGTCAATTCGATGGCTAGATCCATTTAGTTGTACTATAATAATTTTTCTGCAATAATATTTAGTAATAATAATAAGAATATCACAAGGTCTAACTATTGGAAGTTAAATATTTGATCATAAAAGAACTTGTGTAGAAGCGTGATATTACTATAGAGCATATTTTAATTAAAAAATATGCTTGTAAATCTACTAACTAAAGAATTACGACCTATTATTTTTCAAAGATATGTTGATAATGTGAGTTTATAGGATCCTTTAATATTGTTAGTTAGGGATCATTCAGACACAATGTGTCCCTTACATATTTTGACTGTATTATTCACATTTTTCTTATGATTATCATATGGTTATGGAATGTCATAATATAAAACAAAAATCTTAAGATTTGTATCAATCTTAAGCATATTACAGGTCATTAAGCATGATTACTGTATTAACCTTTACTATATCTTTAAACATATATAGTTATCTCGAGATTCGATGAGCATATTGAGGCATAGTAGGATAAAAAGTTTTCATCCCATGCGAATTATCTCTAATGTAATTTAGCATAATGTAGAGATACTGGACAAATAAAACATGGTACATTAAGGTTTTAGTAACATGTAGTTTTTCACACCATATTTTCTCACTCCTGTTAATAAGATGATTAAATATGCATGATTATATTAGTACTGTATTGCAATATGAAGCATATTTCTGATATTTTTTGGTTTGAAAGTCTTATGTGACATAGTGTTATACTTTATTTATCTTTAGATCAAATTAATTTACTACAGTTTATTTTTTACATAGTCATTCCTTTAAGACAATTATTGCTTATCTATAGGAAATACTATTAGAATAATTTTATTATTATAACATTAATTTTAGATGATATTAATTAGACTAAGTCAAATTAATTAATGGTTTATAATAAGATAAATATTTTGTCTAATAAGAAAATGTTACCCTATTAGTATAGGGTAGACAATTTATTAGATTTGTGATAAGAGAGTATAATAAAACATTGTTCATAAATTTAAGTACTAGATCCCATACTCTTATTATATATAAACTTGGGTGTTAAGTTACTTAAGTCATCATAAGTCCTAAGTATTAGAAAAATCTAGAAAAATTTAACACAGTTTCTCTCACTATAATCGTCTGGCCTCTCTCTTGTTTGTCTCTATTGCTCTCTCTATACTATATTTCTTTTTCCTCTTTGTTCTTATGTTCATTTTTTAGATTTATAAACAACATTTAGTGTGGATTTGATCAAGTAAAAACCATGGATAGCAAATCCTATATGTATCTCTAAACACTTCACCCATACCATATAAATCCTTGGTTAGTTCACTTATTTGAACATAAATTTTCTATAAACGACATCATTTGGAAGTGAGTTTTTTAAATCATATTAAGAGATACAGATACTTAATTAGCATGGAAGAAAAAGTAATGAATCAACAAAATCATTATCACCCCATAAAAATGAACCATTGATAACATTATATGATCAACATCGAGAAGATGAGCCCTTCATTCATTGTGGGCTACTTCAATAAAATTGCACAGTAATTCATGTAGTAGACAATGTCTTTAAAACATTTATCATTGACACCTAGTTCTTCGCTAATGTTTTGTCCCTATTTAGAGAAATAATGCGACTTGTTTTGACTTGCAGGAAGTAGTAATCCTCGTTACTTAATTGATGGTCTTCGACTGTTGGCATAAGAATGGAATTAAAACTAGGAACAAGCAAAATTTTAATATTTAAAAGTCATTTTGACAAACATGTAAGTGTTTGCTAAGCAACCAAATTATATAAGTTTACTAATAAAATTTCTTAGACCCATTTTACCCCTAATAAACTTTTATCATTATTGCATATGATTTTATAGAAATCAAAGCCAAATTTTGAATATATTTACATTGTAACTCATGCTTTGCAAGTTTTTACTTGTTTTGGGCACTAACGAATTTTAAGAACTAGAGATTTCAAGTGTTTGACCAAATTTATATTCGGAAAGATTGAACAAGACACTCATGCAAGTCCAAGTAGTCTTTTATTGGTTATAGAACTTATATGTATCAGTTATAACGTAAGAGCAAACAGAAAGAGAGTGAATTAGAACAATGAACTATCACTTTTCTCTATTACTCTTTCATTTTGCCATAAACTTTATATTATCATCCGTGTCTGCGAATCCCACAAATGGGTTCAACAAGGTTCCATTAACAGAAAAAAAAAAAAAAACCTTTCAAATCTAGAAACCTCACGATGAGCCAATCGAGGGGCATTAAGAGTTTCAAATATGGAGTACGGTGGTTGTGGGTCTACATTGACGACAAGCCTCATCTAGCCTATAACAAGGCACCACCATGCACCAAAATTTGCATTGTAGTGCATACTAAGTTAATTCTTTTTAAGTTTAGTCTCCCGTCGACATCCAAAAGGTTTATGTAGATTTTATAGTATTGGTTTACAACCTAATCTCTTTATCAATCCTTCGATGGTCATGAAGAATTAGGTTTTATGCCCTTATATCTCATCTCCTTCCACCAAAGTAGAAGAAAAGAAGGAGGTATGGCGTCATCCATACCTTTTTATTTTATCTAAAAATTTTAAGTGAGGGCCACTGGTATATGGATGTCATATATCATTTTGGAGCCCTCATCTATTTTAGACCAATTAAAATGCGCGATGTGGTATAACCATGTGATAGATAACAGAAAACTTGATCGAAGAATAGATGGAGGTCGTTTTTTAATACTTTCAAAACGTTAAAATTCTTTTTTAATATTTTTAAAATATTAAAATTTTTCTTAAAATATTAAAATATCAAGGTTTAAACTTAATATTATTCAAAATATTATGATTTAAAACGCACTTTTTGCCCAGTAACAAAAAACTATGAATTTTTAGTTAATATTAATTATCATATTTATTTCTTACAAAACAATATTAAAATAACACACTAGATTATTATGATTATATCAAATTAAATTAGATATGTAAATTAATATAAGTGTGTGATCGTGTTATAACTAATATTTCTATAATCAATAAAATTTTCTGGTCTAAAATATAATTTGTACTAAAAATAACATTTGTAAAGTTATTGATTTTAGTAACAAAATAACTAACCTAATTACATTTTAGCATTTAGATCTTTTTGAGATCGTTGCGTCCCAAAGTCTTGGTCAAGTTGTGAACTTCTTTTGCCTTTATAGTCTTTCACGAGGCTGGACATTTTCATTTATGAATGAGAGTGACCCATGCGTTTTACGTCACAAAAGTCAGTGGGACATAACCCAATAAATAAAATCAACTTGGCCACGTTTTTCTAGACGTTAAGAATTTTCCATTTCCCTAGTCAGCCTAAGCCCATCCGAAATTCCGATGCCTTTTACTGCTTTTAGCTTCTCCCTCTACCGTAAGAATTTTGGGGGAGGGATATCAATGTTTTAAAATCCGTTCGTTTCCAGATCAGAATAGTTAAATATTGTTTTAAAAGTATAATTTATGGTGTAATGATGTGTTTGATAGAGATTGTGGAGGAGGAAAAATCTGTAGAACATGCTACTTTATGGGT
>JAOXYD010000135.1:7608716-7619640 GCA_028565735.1 Pinacopodium congolense
TGTGAGACATAATGTATTTTATTATCAGTTTGTAAATATTATAATACAAAGGGTGTATTTGAACTTAAGGTTTATACGATTTTGTTTAAGAGTTTGGAATGTAATAATCTTAATTAAGATAAATTCAGTGTACTAGTTAACTTCTGTCTATTGGTTGTTTGAATTTTGGTAATGTTATGTACTAATTTAATATATTTAAGTCCTATCTTTGGTAATTCCTGCTTATCCTTTTAAGGGTTATGTGGGTGTTACAAAACTAGTTAATACTCCTTTGGGATATCGAATAAATTTAACCGGGTTTGATAGATAAGAGGGTGTAAATCTCACTTTATTCAAACGTCTTATAGGAAGTTTGAAGTACTTAACTTGTATAAGATCAAATATTTTATTTACAATTATACTTATTAGTTGATTTATGAAGGCACCTTCTAAAGTTCACTTGAAGGAAGATAAGAGAATTATTTGATATCTTAAAAGTATAATTAATTATGGCATATTTTAGTCATATTCTTAAAATTTTGGTTTAATAGGTTTTTTTCATAGTAATTTTGTTGAAAATCTTGATGATAGAAAAGGCACTAGTGGGTTTATTTTCTTTTGGGGGTATAATGCAAGCTTTTAGTGTATAAAAAAACAACTCATAGGCACACTCTCTACGTATATATGTTGCAACTACTTCTGGTACATGTCAAGTTATTTAGTTGAGAAGGTTATTAAAAGAGCTTCATTTAGAACATATTATAGCAAAAAGAGCTTTAGGCAATGATAAATTTGCAATAGATTTTAAATGCATTTTTTAAAATTATTATAATGCAATATTTTTTGAAGGGTTGCCTTAAATAATATAAAAAAATGATAATAATAATAATTTATTGCTATAAATTGAAAAGGTAACAAAATTAAAAAATTATTATTTTAAAATCTTAAATATATAATAACTAAAACTATTGCTAATTAAAAAAAATTTTAAGCAACAATCAAAGTGTTTTATTTTAGATTGTATATTCAAAATTTTTAAATTTTAATTTTAACATTTTTTAATGAAAAATATTAGATATTTTTAAAATTATAAAAAATTTTAAAATTTTCTTATTTAAAAGAATAAAAAATAATTGATATAAATAATTTAAAAATAAAGATAAAAATAAAGAAAAACTATAATGGGAATTGAATCCAAAATGTCTTGAAAAGTGTAAAATTTATGAATGAATGTAGCTATTAGTTAACTTGATAAGATTTTTAGGGTAATATATATATATATATAGAAATACGCTGAACAAAATTAAAAATGCCCAAATTAGAGTTACCATCATCTGCCTCTCTCTTGCGCACAAGAATCCTTTTTCTTCTTTCGCGTTTCACCTAACTCTCTACAGGCGCTCTCACTCTCTCTTGTTGGAAGCCAAAGTTAGAGTCTCCTTCTTGCAAATTGTCTAATGTCGGCAGTGAGTAGGGACATTTGCAAGTTGAGATCTTTGGACATGAAGTCAGCAAAATCAAAGGCATTGAGGATAACTAGCGTTATTATGTAAAAATGTGTTCAACTTCTTTGGATTATTGGTCTGAAACACAACAATATAAGGCCAATAAGAAGTCGAAACAGGCGTGGATATAGACAGAAAGCAAGCAAGTGATGACTTCTGCTGTTGAAAAGGGTTGGAACAGTTTCATCTTCTCGCCAAAAGATCGAGAGCTTGCAATTGAGGGGTTATGTAAAGCATCTTAACAATCCATCTATGCATTTACTTTATTCTTTTGTGTAATATATAACATTTAGTTTCTAATTATGATGTCTCAAGGATACGTTTACTGGTTTTGGAATGCGGGAATTAGATGAGCTCATTATTGGGAAAGGAGCAATATGTCTGATACCACTTGTTGGGGCAATAAAAGCAATAAGTACAAAAACAATAACTTTTCCCTGCTAGAACAAAATTATGAGGAGTAAATATAAATGCACGAAATAAATAAAAAAATAGAAAACCAAAACTTTTAACGTGCAAAACCTTCTTAGTGTGAGAAGTAAAAACCATGGGACTTAACAATCCACTATAAAATTAATGAGTACATCAAAGTGAGTTCTCCAACAATAAAAAAGCTCACAACTACAAATACTCATTAAAAAAAGTGGCAATTATCAAGGTTATACCCAAAACCTATAAATATAATGAAGGCTTCCTTCTATACAATGACAGTTCCTTCTCTGTACAATAATAGTTCTTCTCTTGTATAGTAGACGATAGTTACTTTTATGCACAATACTACAAAGAGAAAACAACAACAACAACAACTACTACTACTCTCCTATAAGGCAATAGAACTTCCACCATATAATGAAAATTTCTCCTCTGTACGATGTTAATTTCTCTCCTATATCATAACGTTAACAATTTCTACAAAAAGCTCTCTCACACCAAATAGAGAAGAAGATAGTAGCAAACACCTACAATGTATGTAAAGAATAACTACACTAAATTAGAAAATAGATGATATCTAACAGACACAAAAACCAAGTATAACAGCCACAAACCAACACACAGAATAGTTGTAAAAGAGATCATAAACTAAATAAACACTCTCAAACTCGCCAACCATTAGCTACAAATTTAATTAAGTGGAAAGAAGATGATGAAAACTTCCAAACTCATAAAAGACTGCACCAAAGGAAGAAGATAGAGAAGTGTCTAAATTTAGTCCTTCCAAAATGCTAAAATAAAACCATTCAATAGACTTCTTTTAATTAAAAGTGCCTCCACTTGAGGAGGATCCACAATAAACTCCCCCTCCAAATCAAGTGAACGCTTATGCCAAACTGATAATTAAATGGAAAGCTTTAAACTTTCCTCTCAGTAGAGACTTAGTCATCATATTTGAATCATTATTATCTACATGCACTTTTTCAAACTCAAGCAACTTAAAATCTAAAACATCATGTATCTAACAATATCTTACATCAATGAATTTTGATGTACTATAGAAAGTAGTATTCTTGTTAAGATGAATAGTACTCTAACTATCACAAAATAAAGCATACCTATTTTGAGTAAAATTGAGTTCTTGAAGAAACTTATTCATCCAAAGCAATTCTTTATAAGCTTTTGTTGCAGCAATAAATTCAACCTTGGCAATAGATAGTACAACATACTTTTATAACCTAGATTTCCAAGCCACAGCTCTCCCTACAAAGGTAATTAAGTAACCATTAGTATATTTTATGAAATCTACATCACTTGCCATGTCAAAATTAGCCTATCCAAAAAGAATAGGACTCCTTACTCCAAAACACAATTTCAAACTTGAAGTGCCTTTAAGATACCTCATAATTCATTTTATGGCATTCCAATGCTCTTTACCTAGATTAAAGAGAAAAAGGCTAACAATACCAACTACATGAGTTATATCAAGCTTTATGAAAACCTTGGTATACATCAAACTTCCTACTGCAAATGCATAAGGAACATATTGCATGTCTTCTTTCTCCTTATAGATGGAGATTGTCTAGTGTTAAGCCTAAAATGAATAGCACGAAGTGTGCTTACCACTTTAACTTTATTAATATAAAATAGCCCTAGGACAACCACAATTTATTGGTTTCTCTACTATAAATAATCTTCATGCTAAGAATTTGTTTTACAGGTCCCAAATCTTTCATTGAAAAAGACTTATAAGCTCCTCATTTAACATTTCAATTCTAGAAATATTTTAACCAATAATTAACATCTCATTAACATAGAGTAATAAAATGATGAAGTCATTATTAGAAAATTTCTAAACAAAAATACAGTGATCAAAAGTAGTCTTTGTGTATCCCGATTGAATCATAACGAATTCAAACTTTATGTACTACTACTTAGGAACTTGTTTCAAGTAGTGCAGGCTCTTCTTCAGTCTATAAAAACAATGCTCCTTACCCTTCATTACAAAACCCTTAGGTTTTTCCCTATAAATCTCTTCCTCCAAATCACCATGGAGGAAAGCAGTTTTCACATCCATATATTCTACCTCTAAATTAAGACTGGAGGCCAATTCAAGAACAATTCTAATAGAGAATATCTTTATAATAGGCAAGAAAATCTCTTTGAAGTTAACTCCCTTTTCTATCTAAAACCTTTAATAACTAACCTGACTTTATATCTTAGACAAGAAGAATGCTCTTCATTCTTAACCTGTAAACCCAGTGATTCTGTAAAGCCTTTCTATCCCTTAGGAAAACTGACCAGTTTAAGAGTGTTATTGTCATATAAGGATTTCATCTTATCCTTCATAGTAGCAACCCATTAATCCTTATGCTTACTCTCCGTAGCCTCTTCGTAGCTTTCTAATTCTCCTATATCAGTAAAGAGTACATACTCATAAGGTGAATAATGAGTGGATGGAACTCTTTCTCTAGTAGACCTCCTAAGTGGAGCTAGAGATTCATTAGTAACCTAAACAATAAGATCATCTACTTCTTCATCAACATCACCATCAAAACTCGTAACTTAATTAAGCAAATCATCCTGATTGTTAAAATTAATTACATTAGGCATATGTATCTTCGGAGATGAATCAAGATTAAAACCATCAGAATCTTGAGATTTTGACTTTTCTGCCTTACCAATATCTTCAATGGTCCGATCCTCTATAAAAATGACACCATGGCTTCTTACAAGCTTCTTGTCAACTAAATCATATAGCCTATAACCAAACTCATCATAGTCATAACCAATGAAGATGCACTGTCTCATCTTGACATCTAATTTGGACCTCTTATCTTTTGGTACATTTACAGAAGCTTTATAGCCAAACACACGCAAATGTTATAGGAAACATTTTTTTCCATATTATACCTAAGTAAAAGCATCATCTTGAAAAACTAAAATAAGTGATAAATTGATAACATAAGCAGTATTATAGAAAATATCACCCCAAAATGATTCAGGAACATTTGCATCTAAAAGCAAACATCTGTCTTTTTCCACTAATATTCTATTCATCCTCTCTACTTGGCCCTTCAAATTAAGAGTCTTGAGGGGTATCTTTTAGTATCTAATACCCTGCTGTCTCAATACTGATCAAAAGGTCCATAATACTCATCATCATTGTCAGTATAAAGACACTTTAGTTTTTTTCTAGATTCTCTCTTAACAGAAACTTGAACTACTTAAAGACACCAAATACTTGATCTTTTGACTTCAAGATATAAACCCAAAGTTTTATTAAACAATCATCAATAAAGGTCCCAAAGTAAAGTTCACAACTAAAAATCCTTATCTTCATCGAATCATAGAGATCTAAATTCACTAACTCTAGCAAATTTGATTATCTATGAGGAAAATGACTTTGGAAGGAGATGTTATTATGTCCAGTAGTGAATACACCTTTGCAATCTCATACATTTCAAATTAGAAAGTAAATCCTTCTTGGCTAAAGAATCAAGTCTCTTCTTACTAATGTGGCCAAGTCTTCAATGCCATAACTCTGAAGAGATGTCACTCTCAATAGCATTAATAGCATCAATAAAAACTGAAGTTGTAGTCTAGTACAAACCTAAAGACTTCTTACCACGTGGTGCAACTAAAGAACCCTTAGTAAACTTACACTGACCATCACCAAAAGTGCTACCATCATCATCCAAAGTACTGGTAGAAATTAAATTCAAACGGATATCAGGTGCATGCCTCATGCTCTTTTAAATTAGCTTTAATTCAATGTTGGATTTTAACACAACAGTCTTAATGCCAACAACTTTTTATAACCCATCATTACCCATCTTCAAAACTCTATAATCACCCAGAGTGTAAGATGTGAAGAACTCCTTTTATATTATATGAAAGCAAATACCACTGTTAATAACCCAACTAAACTCATCATAGGTAACAGTAATCATGTCCTCACTACGAACAGACACAAGATCCTTTGTAATAGTAGTGGCAACATGATTATCACTATCATGATCTTGCTTCTCTTGCTTATATTTATTGGCTTTGTTATCCTTTTTAAGCTTAAAACAAAATCTCTTGATATGTCCCTTCTTATCACAATGGTGACACTCCAAATATTTGTACTTTAACTTTGATTTGCTTTTGCTCTTACTTTTAATTCTGTTATTTTGTCTCTAATGTCTTTCCTTACCTATTCCCCTATTTTCAACAACCAAAGCCTTGTAATGAGAAGAAGAACACTCTAGAGGCTTTCATCTCACTTCTTCATTCAAGATATCAGTCTTCACATAATTTATGGTCACTATACCACTGGGAGTAGAACTAGTAAAAATCATATGAAGATTCTTCTAAGAATCAAACAAAGTATTCAACAACCAAAGTCACATAATCTCATTCTCAAATCTCACACTCATTCCAAAAAATTGATCAAAATATCCTTGATATTCATCTAAGTGATCAGTTATGGAGCTACCTTCCTTATATTTCAAATTCATAGCTTGTTTAAGCAAAAACAGTTTGTTATTACCTATTTTCGAAGCACATAAGGATTCAAACTTGTCCCAGAAAATATTGGCATGTGAATAATTTGAGATGTAATTCAAAACATTATCATCCCCCTATTATCTAATAAAGGTACAAACCATCTCATGTTCAAATTTCCATTATTTATCATTTTTAGATTCAGGTTTTTCTCTGACAAAAAGTAGTATATGCATCATTTTAACAAACAATAAGTCTTTCATCTTTCCTTTTTTTTTTGTAATAATTTGTGCCATTTAAACTAATTATTCTGCTCTAATTAGGCTTCATCTTTCAATCAAGTAAAACACCAAGATTAAATAACTAAAACTCTGATACTACTTATTGGGAAAGGACTAACGTGTTTGATATTCTTCGTTAAAGCAGCAAAAGCAACAAATATAAAAACAATAACCTTTCCTTACTTCAATAAAATTATGAGGAGAAAATATAAATTCACAAAATAAATCAAATAAGAGAACACTATAATTTTTAACATGAATAACCTTCTCAGTATGAGAAGTAAAAACCATGAGACCTATTTCAGAAAATAATCCACTATAAAATTAAAGAGTTTGCCAAAATGAGTACTCTAACAACCCAAGAGCTCACAACTACAAATACTCATCAAATAAAGTGGCAATTAATAAGGTTATACTAAAAACCCAAAAATACAGTGAAGGCTTCCTTCTGTACATCCACAGTTCTTCTTCTGTACAATCAACGATAAGTTCTTCTCAACACAATACCAAAGATAGAAAATAGCAACAACTCTTATGTATTGCAATAGAACTTAGCAAGTAAAATATTTAAAATACGTAATAATATTCAATCCAATAAAATTATTTAATTAGTAATTTAACTTAAATTCAAATTTTGTTTCAATAAGTCCAATAATATTTGACATTAAATATTATATTTGTTTTCTTATTATTTGAGCTATCTTGTAAAATTATTTTATCGTTACTGTCTTTAAATTATGTGTTATAAATTTTTATTTAATAATTTATAATTAACTTGCAAATTTGAATTGATTATGATTAATAGATTTACTGTGTTCTTACCTTTAATTAATTACACTTAAAACTTTCTTTTTAGTGGGTGACGATGTGACCTTGGAGATCTCCACCACCAATTTGGTCCACCCTCATATATATTATTTAAAAATATATATATATATATTATATAAAGGGTGGATTGCAGGCTGTCCACAATTTCTGTTTACATCATTGGAAAAAGACAACAGAAGAAGGTGTTGAGCAATGTTTCAAATTCACTTTTTTTTTACCGAATTTAAATATTAGTTGGTACCGATGGGTGTTATCAATATCGACCTGTACCGATTAGTAAAATTTAAAGTTAAATTAAAAATTATATAATATAATATATTTATAGACTATTTTATAAATTTTATAAAATTTAAGAATTAATTTATAATTTTAAAAATTATCCGAAACGGTACCAGTATTAATTAGTACCGGTACAATATTATTTTAAAGATAAATTCGATATCAATACCGATACTGATACGGTATTTAAAACTTTGCTTGTGACCGTAATAGAGAAGATATTACATTGATTACTAATCTAATGCCCAAGTTAAAGAGAACTCTCCTTTGATCTTAACCCCATTTGTGTCTAAAGCAAAACGATTTATTTACTAAATCCAAAACTTCTCATTGACATGTTTGTTAACCTGTAACGAGCCAACTGTACCTAATAGCTGAAGCAACATTATCTTATTTTTGAGCCTTGTGACAGATGTTAAGCAATCCGCTTATATCTAATTCTTGCCTAACAAATCCAACATACCCATGTTCGGATGAACTTCTAGCCTTGATGTAAAGCCACTTAAATTAATTAGGGTGAAAGTGGACCGTCTTAGCTTATATACTCATAAACCACTTGGAGCCAAATTAGTTGTACACTTCACATGTAGATACCCCAAATGTTAGACTCCACCATACAAGACAGGAACCTCCAAGCTAACACCAAACTCATCCCACCTCCCATTTCTCGTCCTCTACTTGATCAATGAAGTAGTTGTCGTAATCACTCTCTCCCAGATCCTTTTTCATCATGGCACAAGCTTGCAGGTCTAATGGCATCATCAAGGAAACTCGCGTACCCAATCGCCGAGCCTACGTGAACCTCAACAAGTGGCCGGGGTACTACTACAGCGGGGAGTTCCCCAGGTCGCCAACCGGGTACGGCCGTGGTCAGGGACATCCCAGGGTGGTCGACACCGTCTCCTGCCGGCAATTATACTTGAGAAGCTACCCATTTACGAAGAAGGAAAGTGTCTGCCAAAAGACCAAGAAGTGTTTTGGAAAAGTTGGAGCCAGTGTAGTGATCAAGGGTAGAGGACTGATGATGACTACGAGAATAAAGAGCAGTAACAATACTTCCGAGGAAGAAGATACCACAAATCAAGCTACTAGCAAAATGAAACGTTTGAGGAGGGCTAAAGAGTTGTCTTGTGCTGTCTTACTCTCTATGTTCCGGAGTTTCATGTCCTGCACCACCAAGATTGATGTGGATGGATGACGATTACCATGGAACTGATATAAGTTACTAGGTTTTCTGTTCTTGTTCATTTTGTGTATTTCCTTTTTTCAGGACTTCCCTTCCTTGTCTCTCGTGGGTCACCTTAGTTATCATGTTAAGCATTTTTCTTTCTTTGTTGGTTATCAAACTGTGACTATGGTCATGGGAATGCCAATACTTAATAGTTGTTCCTGGTTCTGGTTTGAAATATGTTTTTGTTGTAGTGTTCCATCCTCCATCAATTTGTTCCGTGTTAGTGTCTCTGAACCTCGAACACATCGTGAAATATAAATTTGCATGCGTTGACTTTCTTGTTTCTTTTGTAGCGGGCATCCGAATACATATGGGCGTGTTACTGACACTTTGACTGGTGTGTTACTTAACACTTTGACTGGTTTATACTACTCTTTACATGCAAACACTATAAATGGCTACCTGAAAAGGTTAACAAGTAAATATATTAGTCTATGTAGGCTGTAAATAAAAGTGAGGAATTACAGGCATTGATCTATTGGCAACAAACATCATGGGTCTGATTTGTTTATGGGCAATTACCACCTGATGACGTTCCTTTCTTATGTGAATATTACGTTATGTTACTGCAAAAGCTAAATATTACATACCATCCTTGTATAATATACAAGGTCAATTTTCTTACCAAAAGCATTAATAGTTGCCACACGTTCAAATGTTAATTTGGAAGACAAGTTTCACATATGAAAGAATTTAACTGGAGTAAAGTTTTAGATTGACTGTAGCCTCAAATCTTGGATTAATCAAAACATTATAATCCATTAAAGTTCTCCGATGTAGACATGGTACGGTCCCTTCAAACACGATGGTAGTAAGAATCGTGATGTATTAAATCCCTTCAAAGGTCCCTTTTACAAGAAAAAAAAAAGGGTGTTTAATTGCTTGATTGAGACAGAGAAGTGTACAAAAAATTGCGAGTTTGAATATAAAGAAACTTGAGGTGAGTCACAGGAAAAAAAAACAAGAATTGTAGTCTTACCAAGTGCTATGAGCGCTGAAGAAGCTGAGGAATCCAAGCTTGATTCTCGCAGGAAATCAAAAAGAAAGAAGAAAGCCTCTTCTTCTCCTAATTAACGATCATGTCCTTACTATCTTGGAATGTGAGAGGGATTAATAATCTCTCCAAACAACTTGCTATTCTAGACGTTCTCAACCTTCATAAGCCTAATATGTTTGGTTTCATCGAAACTAAATTATCTTAAGTTAAATGCAGCGAAATCCCTTTTTTGAAGAGTCATTAGAAGTTTATAACCAATCTCCAATGCCATCACTATGATAGACTGATTATTGCTTATGATATTGACATATTTTCTGCTGTTCCTCTAGCAATTACAAATCAGTTCATTCATCTAAATGTAAGTTTTAAAGCTACACGCCACATTCAGTTTTTCGTTACCTTCATCTATGCTTATAATTATGCCAAACGGTAACTTTGTGGGATTCCTTATCAAACTTGGAAACTAAATTCACTCCCTGTAGATTCTTCTTGGTGATTTCAACAGCATCTTGTATTCTTATGAGGTTAAAGGAGGAATAAGACCTACACAAACTTGTGCTGAGTTTCGAGACTGTATTGTACACATTGGAGTAACGAATCTCAAATTGGTAGGTAAGTTTTTCACCTGAAGTAACAAGTAGAAGGGGCAATTTCACATACAAAAAAAACTTGATTGTGCCTTAGAAGTTGGTGTGGTTTGAGTAGTTCTTTTCAAGAGCTAGGCTTGACCACGGTTAATAAACCGCCGGTTACGGTTTATGAAAATCTATAAACCTTAATCTAACCGCCAGTTTACGGTTTAAATTACGGTTTGAAAACCGCCGGTTACGGTTTACCGACGGTTTAATCGTTGTTTTATTAATTTTAAAATGTTATTTCTAAACTTAAAATTTTAAATTTTAAA
>JAOXYD010000135.1:7638860-7651205 GCA_028565735.1 Pinacopodium congolense
TGGTAGTTGATGATTTAATTAATGGATCAGTTGCTCGACAGGGACCTTATCTCCGATGACTCAATTCCATTCCTCCTACTTCCATCTACATTACAAATAAGAGAAATGAGGAAGATTGAAAGGTTGCAGTACAAATGAATAAGAAATCATTATTCCACAATCCAAGTGTTCAATTAGGTAACAAATTAGATTGAAAGATAGATGATTGAAACAAAACCAACCTCGCCTTTAGGTGGACTATGATCAACAGGGCTTCTTTCATTAATTATCTCCATGATATGGACTCCCAAACAAAAAAATATTTTTGTTCAGCATCCCTGTATGACCATATTCTTATGCAACATATCTGCGATATCCAAGAGCAGCTTCAATGATTGAATGTATTGTGGAGGCATCGCCATCTTCATCATCCAGCCACATACTGGTACAGAAAGTATTAGATTCACATGTGAAGAATAATAAGTCACACTACCTACCCATTTGAACCTTTTGTAATGGAGTAACAACATGATTATAAGTTATTTCATAAAGATTTAAATTTATAAGCAGCCACCCTTGACACACATTTTTTACTTGCTTTATGGTCATAAGCATGCACTCAAATACTAGACAAAGCCAGATTTCATTTGCTATATAAGGTTTTATCATAAAACTTAACCATAATATAAACTACTAAAACTTAAATTAAAAACCGAAATAAAAAAGAACGAGTTCATAAAAAAACACAGCAATTACCAAGGATGAGGATGGGGCTAAAAGATAGAAAACAAAATACAGAGATATCCTTCTCTTAGATTGGTTAAAAGTTAGTCACTTTATGTACGAATTCGAGCCCCATTTAGTCTATGAAAACATAAAGACTAAAAGTTAAGAAACACATATGTCGTTCATAATAAGTTTAGTCAGTCTCATCTGATCAGCTATGCCACTCTCAGACAAAGTTTGCAACATAAACAATTCAACTTTGTTAACTTAAAGCACTCATGACCAAAAAGGGGATTGCAAAATAAATCGAGAATATGGATTTAATGGTAATTAAGATGATTTCTAAAGTTGACCCAAAACATACCATGCATGAAAGAGTGAATGAAAAAAAATGGAGGCATGTCAACTTGAAGATTATTGAAATGGTTTCTAAAGTTTGGACATTATCACATGTAATCAAAGAGCAAGAACAGTTCCATAGAAACAAAAAGTTCACAACACTTGGCCTCCAAAGCGAAGATTTGCATTAACACCTATCAAAACACCTATGAACATTGAAGTATATACATCCCAAAACTTAGAGCAACATTTAACCATACCCCACCCAATAAATATTTAAAAAAGTAAGATCTATTATTTATAATCTAAATTATTTCTTATTCATTGAAGTCTTTTTGCCAATAAAGAAATGATTACTACAAGCCAAAAAAAAAAAAAAACCAGGGAGACAATAAGTTTGTTTGTAGTATTCAGAAATTAAGTTTTCATTCCAGAGGCATAAAGTTATGATACGTAAAACCTTCACTTTAGAAACCACAAAAAGGAAAATATAATAGAAACAACAAAGAGGAAATTCAGTGTAATTAACTAAACAGAATATCACAATCGAGGACAAAATTATAAATTCGTCATGACATTTCATTTCAAATCTATATATACTAAATAAACCTTATAGGAAATAAAACATCTCAATTACAAAAGTAATAACCTAAAGACCAACACCCATAATAATTAAATGTAATCAAGCTTCAAGGTTACAAATTCCTTAAAAGAAACATGAACTAGAAACACCAAAATCTAAAATAGTTAAAAGAAATCACATTTCAGAGTTTAAGGCCTTGAAAAGAAAATTAAACTAAGAATATCAAATCCAAAACAATAAACTGGAGTCATGTTCTAGGATTCCAAAGCCGAACATATATTGGTTCGACTAAATGATCCATCAATAAATTCTTGTGTGCAACACATCATGTTATAAATTAGAACAAGTACAGAAGGAAATAAAAATATATTTAAAAAATAATCTAAACACCAATCAAGACCTTTAATATCGAAGGGAGTGTAGAAAGTTCTATTGCAGGTAGTTCCCTCAATTCAGCACTGATAGTGTGAATTGTCTCATTTGCAAAATTTAGAATGATTATCAAAGTCTTTTCACACGTTATGCAAACAGTGATATAGCATATACACACACAGAGAGAACCCCACTAAAGTCACTATTAGTGTGTCCCTTAGTAATCCATAATTCCTTAAGACAGATCTTAACGACATAATAAAGGTATTTACTGTTCAAACTACTAAACTGTAAGTTCCTCTACACATTGCATATATGATCCTTGAAGAAAAACAACAAATTTTAGTGGCATCATATGAAAGAGTATATGAAAAGATTTCTGATGCACTAAAAAATTAAGAGAGTGAAAGGGAATTCATAAGAGAACATTTCTTTTACCATATGTATGAGCAACCTCTTGAAAACTTAGTGCTAATTCAATAGCATAGTTCGGATCTCTTTGTGACATAAT
Organism: Pinacopodium congolense; assembly: GCA_028565735.1. NCBI lineage: Eukaryota > Viridiplantae > Streptophyta > Magnoliopsida > Malpighiales > Erythroxylaceae > Pinacopodium > Pinacopodium congolense. The sequence goes on from JAOXYD010000135.1 coordinate 7,641,371, forward strand.
TGTATCTTAAAAAGAAAAATAAGTAAATCAGACACTAAAACAAAGTCAAGCACGCATGAAATCCCACCCAAATAAGGAATGCACCATTAGATAAAATTGTGAAGGCATGCTGCTAATGTGGCTTAGCAAAAATAGATTATAGTATCTTCTTGCTTTTTATACATGTCTGCTGTCATCATTCGATGTAAAAGCAATCTCTCATTATCTTCTTCATTAATTACGAATAAACCCAGCTCCTCAATTCTCTACAAATCATCTTAATGTAAAAATGTAATAGGTCTACTAATTGATTAACTCATAAGTATAAACAATTTAAAAAACTCAACACTGGTAACAAAGAAATTGTCATTAATGCTTATAAGTGACCTCTAAATACTCAACTATAACATGACTAGTGCCATGTTACTCACACTTAACATAGTGAAATAACAATGGGAAATAACAGAAGAGTCATAAAATGATAGTGGCACTCAAGCTTAACAATGGGAAATAACACCTAATAACAGAAGAGCTACAAAATGATACGAATAGCAATGGGAAATAAGGACACAACAGAAGAGCTAAAAAATGATAGCGATACTCATACTTAACAATGGGAAATAACACCTAAGAACTACACTAATTAAACTAGCACTACAAATGACTACAAATAACACCAAATCACAATTCCACATCAAATGCAAAGACAATGTCAAAGCAAACCAACCGTATGCAGGAAGCTAGCTGCCATTTTCATATCAAAAACCTATAACGCATAAAAATTCTAGGGCAAAATCGAGAAGCAGCTATAAATCCACAAACAAGCACTAACCTGCATCGAATTGGAGTTGGCTTGCTATTTCTCTTGGGTGCCCATACTTTCTCCTTACTGTATAACTAACATTTTGAATCCAAAAGTGCCTCAAGACAAAATTGCCTGTGATGTCAAATTTAGGGTTTTTTGGAGGGGAGAGACAAAAGGGAGGCAAAATTAAAACCAAGACGAAGATTACGAGGATCAACAGAAAACCCTAACCAACACTAAAGCAAGTTCGATTTCTCACTCTCCCTCTCTCCCCCTCCCTCTCTCTTGCTTCTTTTGTTATGTTTATGCCCTATGGGTGTTTGTACGTTGCGTGTAGGGCATGAGAAAAGCTGAAGTTTAGGAAGGGGAGTGGAAGCTTTAGAGGATGATGCAGATCCATCTTCCAGAAGATTACAAGGATCAACAGAAAGCCCTAATCGCCGCTGAAGCAAGTTCAATTTCTCACTCTCCCTCTCTCCCCCTCCCTCTCTCTTACTTCTTCTGTTTCGTTTATGCCCTATAAGCACTTATACACCGCGTATAGGGCATGAGAAGAGCTAAAGTTTGAGAAAGGGGGTGGAAGCTAAGGAGGATGACACAGATCCGTCTTCTAACAAATCAAAGAAACCAAGAAAAGTAGAAAGCCTATCCATCTTCCACACAAAACACCTTATTTACCCCTATACATGGTGACCTTTCAACCCTTAAATTCTTTTTTGTGCCTCCACTTTTTTTCATTATTTTAAACCAGATTAAGTAGCCTGGAGTGTACAGGGCTACAAGACCTAGTAAGTCCGATGATTAAATGTTCTTCCTCAGGGATCTCAGATTTTGCGGAGTGTCTGAAAGCTCTTGTTAACATGAGGATGGTCCAGGACCTAATGAATTGAAATGGCCAGAGGGAAGCTTTAACTCTTAACAGGGTTACAACTTAAGGGGTGCATACAACAAATAATAGAGATAGTTTCGACTTTCAGACCTTACATTTATGGAATTGATCATGGAACTGAAAACATTTATGAGTAATCACAGCTGTTAAACTTAGAAAAATGTGAAAACTTAGGACCCGTTTGAAATGATTTGGTTTTTGGATTTAGTTTTTAGATTTTATAAACACAAAAATCAATAAAGAACATCACAGAAATCGAAAAAAAAATTTTAATACAACACAGAAATCAAGATAGACAACATAAAAATCTATAAAAATACAAAAAACTCAATACAAAAATATAACATCCACAACCAAAAATTACAATTAAAAGCTCAATCAAACGGCTCCTTACTTATTCAACAAATCTTGCAACAATAGATTTTGTAAGAGCATATTTAGTTTGATTATTTATTGTAATTTTTAATTTTAGTTTTATGTGTTTGTATTAGTTTTGTGTGTTTTTTTAGTTTTTATGTTTTTGTTTGTTTTTATACTATATTAGTGTGTTTTTTATTTTTGTACTTGTTTAAAAAGTAAAAACAAAAACAAAACTAAATATGCTCACAGATTTTGTCATAAAAAATTATGCTTATCATGATGAGAAAAAAAGTTCACAGAGATAATTTAAAATCTCACATTTTTCAGTGATCATAGAACTGAAAATATTTATTAATTTGAATATTCAATTTATTTAAGTTAAATTCTACATTATTTTAAAAAATAAAAATTATGTTTATATTTTAAAGTAAAATAATGAAAAAATTCCTCAATTGACAAGATATTTTATTTATTTATTTGTTTTAATAATTGACATTTATTTAAAAATTGTAATATATTCTTAACACGGAAGTATCAAAAGTACGCTGAAGGTTGTTCCTTAAAACTACGCGGTATTGCGTGATAAAGAAATTACTTCTCTTCTGCCCCTTTGCGCAGCGGCTTCTTCCTCTCGGCCTTTCGTCTCCCTCTTTGCTCCACCAAATCCAGTGTTTTTTTTTCCCACTCTTCTTTACTGAGGTACTTGCACTGTACTATGTGCGTTTCTCCTCTGCTTTCATTGTTTGGAAGCATAGTTGTAGTGAATGTGGTAGATTGATGGTTGCCCTTATATATGCTCTTGTATTTTGGGTCTTCAATGATTCTGCTCATGGGTGCATCAATTGTTTGAAGGGTCTTGTGATTTGTGTTTGACTCTTAATTTATGACAGGATGGATCACTATGGTTTAACACTTTTAACCTTCTGTATAATAATATATTAGGCCACAACAGCATCCCCTGATACTCTGTTCAATTATGTCTGTCAGAAACTGGTGAAGAGATACTACACCGGTCATTAAACTGCAGGAGATGGATGGGATGAATGAAACAATGAAAAAGGATGATACAGCAGATGTGAACAAGAGTAAGGCAGTGAGGGAGGAGGACGACGATGGCTGTGGTGAGGACGGTTATGAGATGGACAATGATGATGACTCTAGCGAAGATGATGATGAAACAAAGAAATTAGAAAGAGAAACCACGTCCGTGAAATCGAGGTTCGTGCATAATATACCTTTAGGCTATCTCCAACCTAAAGTTTCCTCTTAGAGATGCTACACCACTTTTCACTTCAATTCATAACTTCTATTTTCACATAAAAAAGGAATATTCTCAGCATATTCTTTTTACCTTTCATTAATAATTATTAAAATTAAATTTGCATATATTTTTATTCACAATATTATTATTGCTATATTTTTATATTACTAAATAATAAAATTTCAATTGAGCTATAATTTATTATTTGATAATATTAAATAAAATAATATGAGATATATTGTACTATTTTATATTATTTAATTATAGTAAATGACAATATAATTACGTAATATCAAACATCAAATTTAATTAAATTTCATAAAACAAAAACATTTTAACATTAAAAAAAAGGCAAGAACATTCATTATATTAAAAAAAAAGATAACATCGCCATTGAAAATAAATATAGCATAATCTACTAATTCTCTGAATTTGTATATTGTTCCCATAATTATGATAAAATTATAATTACTTAATTTATTATAATTACTTTAAAAAATATACAATTACTTAAATAAGTATATAATTATTATAATTACTTTAATTATTTAAATAATCATATAATTACTATATTTATATATTTATTATAATTACTATAATTAATGTATTATAATTACTTGAATAAATATATAATAAAAATATTACAATATTGTTTAAATAATAAAATAAAGGATAATATAATTATAAATAAATAAAAAAGGAAGAAAGACAAAAAAAAGGAAGGGTGAGAACAGTAAGGGTGTGTGAACAGTGTCACACCAAAATGGAGGGGAAATTGGAAGTGGATTGGAGTTCAATCCCCAATTCACCTCCATTTTAGTGTTTTTCCTCTAAAATGGAGGTGGGTTGGAGATGTCCTTATTGCTTTATTTCATCAACATTTTGTATTACAATCATTAATTACTCAACTAAGCTTCTTTCTTTTTCTGGAGCAGGCATGGATTTGCTACCAGGATGAAAATGACAAAGAATTTATATGAGTAATTTCATATTTCCTTTATTATTTCTTTATATTATAAATAGAATTCATATTCTATTTGTTTTATGTTTGTTTCCTTTGTTTTAGGAACATGCGGTGACTAAAAAGAATCGTCGCAATCCATATGTTGTTGGCAGAGGAATTCTGGATGTTGATAACTTATCGGGTTGCCACAGAGTATTGCTTTATGGATGCACTTTTCATACTCTTGATTTAGTAATTAAAAGAAAGGTTTGGAGGAGAAATTGGTGAGTCAACCTACAAGAAACCACCACAATAGAGGACGAGTAGCAATGTTGAATCGGTGTCCAAGAAGCTCAAGGGCACAACACAGATTGATAAGGAGGTGAAGGAGTACAGAGATGAGAGGAAGTAGTGGGAGAAATTGGTTGGTTATAGCTTAGGGCCGAATGAAAGTGACGTAAGTATTCATTTTTGTTTGTCTCATCAATACTTACTATTATAATCACTGTCAATTAAGTTTCTTTCTATTTAATGCTTTTTTTCGTGTTTGTTTTAGGAAGATGATGATTTTTATCCAAGCACTTATATAGGTGGCATAATTCCTTTTGATCTTGACAACATATCACATGCACTCAATGAAGTTATATTTGGATGCACCCATTATGCTATTGAAGTTGAAAACAAAGAGAAGGTTTGATGATGATTTGTTTATTTTAATTTACATACACCCAATTGTTTTTCTCCTGATAAGCTAACATTTTGTTTCAAATTTATGTGGTGTGAAGAATTCAAGATTGAAGCTTGATTGTATTACCAAAGTATACAATGGTAATGACAGCGGTTATTTGATTTATGTAACTTTTGATGCAAGAAAATCTTGCGGATGCAAGATAACTTATCAAGTTGAAGTTCATTATGATTGCATAAGTAGTCATGACGTTTAGATTCGTGCTTTTAGGGAAAACAAGCTCCAGTAAGTCACTCAAATCATTTCCATCTGCTTGTGGTAGTTTACTGTTTAAATGATCAAGTGTTTGTATTTTTGTGTAAAACAGTTCTTTTCTATGCCTACTTTATGTGGATTCCTCTTATACATGCTATCTGGTTTTCATGATCGCAATGTCTTGATGAATAGGATAAATGTTATGCTATTGGTTCATGTGATTGCTGTCCTTTCATCAATATGTGTATCCTCCTAAACTTGGCAGTTAATTCTAGTCAGGACGGATCTTTAACTTTACTTATCATTGTATTCTAAAATAATATCCCTTATGCAAAAATCGATACTTCTTATTTTGAAGTTCTGTCAACTAAAAATAAGAAATTAAAATCAAAAGCTGCACCCTTTTTTTCTTTTTCAAGGTCAGCTTGGAATTTGAATTCTAACTAGTTCACCTCTAAATTTGCAATTTTAATTCTACCTAATTCACCTCAAAATTTGCTTATAATCTATAGCTGAAGGAGGAAGTCCCCAACATTCTAGCTGTTGCAATATATTTTTTGTGAAATGAAGTGCCAGTGATTATGAGTAATTATGGTTAACAAAAAATGGCATTGGCAGTTCTATATATATATATATATATATAATAAATTTCTTTGTTATTTTGCAGACACCTGAATTGACGAAGCTCTTTCATTTTGAGATGTGGAAAAGTTTTGGCATGCATATGGAGTTTTGATGTAAATTCTTAAGAATTGGCTGCATCATTTTTTGCACTATGTTCAGTCGTTGTCAGAGATTTCTTAGGATGACAATTGTGTTGGATTTGATTACTTTTAAGTATTCTAGCAAGCTACTTATTGTGATGATGCTTAATCATATGCCTTTCTTTATTTGATAATGATGTCATAACCCCTGTGATATTTGCCACTCTAAGTGTGCTGATGGCTCTTGTGCGTTTAAGGGAAGTGACAACCTGAAAGTTGGCTAGCAAGTTTTCAGATTGCTATCTCGTGCTAGTATTTGCATTTTGACAGATTTCATATTGTTATCTACCTTGCGAAAGGTGTCTTTCATTTCTTTATTTTTCAATTTAAAAAAAGATCTCATCTCTTGAAGCTCTTGACTTATCAGGACAATAATTGCTGTAGAAGTCTGGAATACCTATTAAACTGATATAATGTATTATTTAGTTAGTAACCTAGATAAGTTTATTATTAAATTTAATTAAATCAAATTTAATTTAATTTTTATATTTAGTTTCTTTTCATTTTTATAGGATAAAACAAGGACATGAAATTGAAAAAAATGAAAGACAATATATAGATATATTTTGAAAGATTAAAATAAATTGATGGAAAAGATAACTACAAGGCACATATACCAATTCCTATTGATAATCCATACATAAAAAACGACCCTAATACTAATGTTTCACGCCTTGGAAGGGAGCTTAATCTATTTATAAACATCATCTTAGCTTATAGAGATTCTTGTCCAATTCCTCTTTAAGAATTCAATTGTAAACTCGATTGATATTGGAAATGAATGTTTTTACATTGTTTTCAAGTAGTGCATAGTCTGAGAGTTTTTTTTTTTTTTTCATGTGCTTGCTCCTCCTTTATAATATTATATTTAGCTTTAACGGCATCTGTTATTGCGTACATCCAACAAGTTTCTACACAAAAAAATATAATTAAAATTAACGTTAGAATCTTAGCAAATCTTAGTCTAATTAATCCTAATAAATAATATGAAAAATCAGAGCGAAAATATAATTTGAACGTTCAAATTGGTACTTCACGCCACTAATAAGCACATCTTGCTTTGTTTAATCAAAAAATTCCTGATATAAAAAAATAATGTTAACAAAAATTTGTAACAAGTAAAATTATGAAATAGAGATTGATTTGTCATAAGAAGGAAAGTAGTTGTTAGAGTCTTACCAATTCACAATATAATATAATTACGTATTAAAAAAATTTCAAATGTAAAATAAGATAAATAAAAAATAGTGCATATATGACAATGATTTAATAAGCGTGTTAGAGTTCTAAAAAAAATAAGATCGGTTCTATACTTAACTCAACTTGAAGTTAATAAGATTTGATTTAGTTTATTATTATTTTTATCTTTTTTGTGATTTTTATTTTAATTTGTATTTCATCATATTTTATTAAGAATAACTAAAAATTATAAAAATTTATTTGTAAACTAATAATTATTTAATAAAATATATTTTATTTTTAAAGTCAATATTATTATCTAATATAAAATATTCAATTTTATCAAATTTTTTTGTTAATTTATGAAAATACGTAATTTTAATATACAAATTATAAAAACTGTTGAGACATTAAGAAGTCTTATGATTTGAAACTATATTAGCATTATATGTTAATGGGTTATATGATGACATGTCAATTAAGAATGAGACAAAAACATGATTTAGTATAGTGTATAAACAAATGCATCAAATATAAAGTATACATACTATAAAAAAATAGTAATAACAGTAAACCAAATGTTGACAGCATCCACAGTGAAGATGGTGACATGGATGATTTTTTCTAGCTTTTCGTTAAATAAATTCAGATAAGCTTGTTTAGACTAAAGAGTTTCATCTAGTGTAGCCAAAATATTGCAATATTTGGATAAGTGACAAAAATTTATTGCTCAAATCAATAAGATGGATTGAATATTTGATGTATTACCAATCTTCAACTATAGTTTAGGAATAATCATTTTTTTAAAGCAAAAAATGGCAACTTTCAATTTATTGATATTAGTAAAGGTATCATAAAATGTTAATAAGTTTTTCGAGAAGAAAGTTAAAGCTCCCAATAGTTCTTTTGAAATACCCGTGTTGCAGCAGCACTATCAACAGCTTCGATAGCACCACCAACAGCTTCAGCGCCACTAATAATGATAACGACAGCTTTAGCAGCAGTAGCAGCTTCGACAACAGCGGTAGCGGCAGCGGCAGTAGCAACAACGTCTGGAGGTTTAACTAGAACATTTCGTTTTTTTCTTCCTCTAGCCATGTTTATACAGGCAGCAAGTTGAATAAGTGTTTTTATTTTCTTGTGATTGAATTGAAAGGATAAAATGCGGAGGATAAGAAGTTGAGGGAAAACTTATAAGGTGCATAAAAGTAGCCGAGATGCAAGGAGGATGTCATGCGGGAAGGTCTGTGCCATGTGTGAATTTTTCTTCTCCTTTTGGCTCTACCATAGTGTTATGTGTGAATTTTTTCGATAAGGCCTTGGGAAAAACTTTGATAAGATCAAGTGAGCAATCATATACAACACAAGGATACCATATCTCAACCCCAAACCTTAAGACAATGGGTTATGGGTCTTCTATTGTATATATCTCACTTCAACAATATGTCCCTTTCTGATGTGGGATAATTTACCTTTGAATTTTCACAACAATCTCTTCCTTCACAAGTGAATTCACATCCAACATCAATTTCCCTCAATCCACAATCTATGCGAAGTCATTGGGTTCCCGGTGTGAAAATGGTGAATGGATTATGAGCCTTCTATTGTGTATATCTCAGTTCAACAATCTATTCCTTTTCGATGTGGGATAAGTTACTTGTGACTTTTCATAACAATCTGTCTCTTCATAAGTAAATATACCTCCCACATTACTCCCGCTCAATCCACAATCTATGCGATGTCTTTCTCTAGCCATGTTCGGGTAGTAGGTTAAAGAAATATTTTTGTTTTGAAAGGAGTGAATGCAGAGAGTTAGTGAGAATAAGAAGTAGAGATAAAATTTATAAGGTGTTCAAAAGTGGCCAAGAGAAAGGGAGACTTTTATGTGATCTATACAATATCGACACAATACGATTTGATACATTGTTATGACATAGCGTATTATCTGTGGGCGGCTCCGTTTTGCTTTTTATTAGTACACTACTTTTTCGTTCCTTCTCCTTTTGGCTCTGACTCAGTGTTGTGTGTGAATTTTTTCGAGAATGCCCTAGGGAGAACTTGAACTAGATCAAGTGAGTAACCATTTACAACTAGGGATGTCAAAAATGGAACCGATCTGATAACCCGACCTACCTGACTTGGGCCATACCCGACCTGACTCGATTTGACCAAAAAAGTCAACGGACCGAACCCAACCTGCACTTGACCTGACCTGAACTTGAATCCGATTTCATATGAACCCGAGATGACCCAAACCCGATTAGACTAGAACCGAATAGACCCGAACTCGAATGCTCCCAAATTTGAATTGACCCGAAACCATTTTCATCTGAACCTGAATTAACCCGATTTATTAACCCAAATTGACCCGACTTTAATGCAAAGATTGCATTTTAAAATCATAAAAAAAATTTAAAAAATTTTATTTAAGGATATAATTAAAATTTAAAATGAGGAAACATTAAATTAAAATTTTTAATTAAAATAGCAAAAATAATTAAGATGAAACTTGAAGTACATCAAAATATATTTGAGAATAAAGTTTATAATTTTTCCAAAGTTTGTAATTGTTTAATACATCTTTACTTATTAAAGTTTTATACTAGTAATGAAGAACTTACAACTATAATAATATTACAAAACCCCTTATTGGATACTACAGTTATAATAATATTACATGTCCCCATATATAATATATTATTATTATTATTA
>JAOXYD010000135.1:7651305-7672383 GCA_028565735.1 Pinacopodium congolense
CACATCAACCTATCTTATAAACATTTCAAACACTTAAACATTAGTAAGAATAATGTTTTGTCATCATCAAAACACATTATTAGAACCACCTTGGTTCAACACAAAAGATTATAATATGTAGTTTATGATACATTGTGTGTGTTTTATCCCTTTTTATGCTTAATTGACCGATAATGCATAATTGCATACTTTTAGGGAGAATATTATGTATAATTGGTATTTTTCTTTAAATGCATGGATTAAGGAGGAGTGAGTTTTAGGAATTAATTACAATTAGTAGTCTTTTTTATGATATCAAACAGGAAAATAGTGTAATGTGATATTAAGGATAGATATGAGTTTTAAGTATAAAGGTGGGAGTTGTATCATTTCATAATGCATGAAGTATGTTGGATGAAATGTTTTGGTATATGCATTGTGTTCTTAATATCATAGTTTTGTAATCATAAAAAAAGGGGAGATTGTTGAATCAATGAAGGTTCTAATCATATGTTTTTGATAATGACAAAACATAGGTTGTAATTCTTGACATTTAGTGTAAGGTAGAAGAGTCTTAATAAAGGAAATGAATAATTGAAGTAAGCATTGAAGTGATGGAATGGAGATGAACAAAAAGAAGATCAAGTTTGCATAAGCTTAAGTTTATGTCTTAGTATGTAAGTTTCTTTGATATTACTTAATACTTAAAAAGGCTCTCATTTTTGCGTGATCATTGCATACTGTGTTGCATATAGACTTTGGATAAATGTTTTAAAATTTGATTGATTTATGCATTAAAATGACAGGAATTGATTTAGAATGGCATATAGGTATAATGTTGCATAATCAAGAGGTAATGTGTGAATTGTTTTTAAAGTATACTTCTTAACATGCCAAAATATTTTGAAATATTGTTTATATGCATTTGAATATGGTTGAGTCAAATTAGTGTGTGAATTTTGGTTTATGAAAGGATTACAAAAGTGTTTAATATGAAAATGTTTCATAAACGATTCAAATTTTGCTTTTTCAGTAAATTAATATGTTTCGTTAATTCAAAAAGCTTTGAAATATGTTTTCAAACTTGTTTAAAGTTATATTAGATGTTAAGAAATTTTTTGGAGCATTTTAGAATTAAATTGAATCATTTTTATGCATTTCTAGGTATTCAACAATAGTTGATCAATAGCGGTTAATCAACGGCACCATTGTAGTTTGAGACTTCAAAAATGATTTTCTATAAATATTAACGACACCATTGGTAAACCTAGAAAGAGCCATTAATAGTCAATAGTTAGTTTTTTAAAAACTACAACTCACGAGTTTTAACTGATTTTTAAACCTTAACGACTAGTTTTTGTTTCTAACTACTCTAACTACTTTTTAACACTATATATAAGTGTTCTAAGCCTTTCATAATAATCTTTATACAAGTTTATGAAAGATTTGAGATAAAAAAAGAGAGAATCACCAAAGTTATCAATATTTTTGTGTTTACTTATGTCCTTCTCAATTTTCTTGATTTAAATCCACTTTTGATGTTCTAAATTTATTGTTTTATATTTTTTTAAGGCTCTAAGAGTGTGTTATATCTTTAGTTTCAATTTTATGCTTTTATATTAGTTTTAAGTTCAAAATTCATGTTACTTATAACTTTCTAATTTTGGTATTCATCTTTATTCAATTTTATTTTTCTTGTTTCAATTCAATTTCTTGAGTTATAAACTATGTAAGTCTATTTTTTAAGCTTTCAAGTGCTTCATTGACCACTTATCACATTTTTAAAGGCATTGAAAACATTTTATCATTGTGCTTAATTTAGAACATCATTGAAAGATATATTGGTTACTTACTTTTTGGGATTTGATTTGTGTTGATTATTGATTATGGTATAGACTAATTTTTACCTATAAAATAGAGTTAATAGGTTTTCCTTCACCTAGAATAAAGAATATTTGAATTGCATTGATTATTAAATGTAAATTGGAATTTATTTGTGCCATATATGAGCATTAGAGAAAGAGTTGGTTTGATGTTTGAATGTATTGCATTCATTGCATTATTTTTTAGCCTCTCAAGTATTATTTTTGATCAAGCTATTGTTGATTTTTGTAAACTTGAATTAAAGTTTAAGGGAACTTGAATTTGGAGCCGGTTTGTGAGGTTAAAATTGTATAATTTCAGTTTTGTGAAAATAGTTACTCTTTATTCTTTTAAAGCAAGATTGTTGAGTTCTTCTTGATTAGTGGAAACAAGATTGTGTTGAGCTTCCTTTAACCCTAAGAAAATAAGAGTTGTGGGTTATTTTTTACTCTTGAAGTAAGATTGTAAAGGTTCATTTTCACTTCCTTTGTGAAAAGAAGAAGTTATAAGGGTTACTCTTTATCCAAATGAAGATTAGCATATTTAAAACTTCCAACAAGTAGTTAAAGAGTAGATTAGGCAATCGTTAGGGATTGCTTAACCACAATAAATCTATTGTGTTATTCTCTCCCTATCTCTTGAGTTTATGCCATATTTGTGCTTATTTATAATTGGTTGCATTTGATTAACATTTGTATAAACATTGATATATCATTATAGGTTGAATTTTGATTTAATGATCCACGTAGTTAAATTTAGTTTAGGTATTTTGGTTTGTTTAATTTAGTAAAAAAAAATTTAATACTCAATTCACTCCCCTTCTTGAATGCCATAAGGTTTACACTTATTAACAAATATTGAATAACAAATAAATAGTTTAATTACCCAAGCTTACTTCCTTTCCCCAAGAGGATAGAAAAACATGGGTAAATACAATCCAAGTAACAAAAGCTTCCTCTTTTAAGAAATTTTATAACAGTGACCTATGTTAATTAAGATATAAGTTGATAGGACTTACAGGGGTTCCAGGACAATCTATCATATGCTTGGTTATCTTTTCAATTTTACCCTTATAAATTTTAACACTTGTTATAAAGAAAGACAACCACCAATTTTGTGAACTTAGAACCACTAAACCATAATTTTTAGAAGTGAACAATATTATGTGAAAGGGTACGAACAAATTGATTTCTTTGTAGAAAGAACAACATTCATAATTGATTTAAAAGAGTGAGATTTCATCAATTACTTCTCAATTTCAATTAGTTATTTGAATTAATTTAATTTCTAATTACTAAAGAAATTGTGCTCCATAACAAATAGATTCTTATACCAAAAGAATCTTTTTTTTCATCCAAGGTTTTTAAGTCTTTACCAACATGCCTACTTTGAGACCTCTTATATGTAAGGAGCTTTTGGATTGATTGACTATGGTCGAAGGCAAACATTTTAATTAATCAAACTTGAAAAAGTAATAGCATATGCACCTAAGAACATAGCTACATATGATCTTGTAGTATATATGCCTATGCTTATTATTATCATAACAAATGAACCAGTAAATAGTTAGGAAGGTGATCAGATCAAAGAAAATGATAAAAGGTTTAGAGAAGGAGAGATATTATTAGTGGATTCTTACTTTATCATTAAAATTGATCTTCCCAACTTATTTCTCAAATTAAAACACAAGTGAATGGTTCACTAGTCAACATGAACAATTTCTGAAATCCTACAAATGCAGAAAAGCTTTAAGTCAAGATCAATTGATACTGATCAAACAAAAAATGATCTCACAAGGAAGAATTAGTTACCAACTCATGCATAATCAAACCAACATCTTCATTATGAAAAATAAACATCCAAATGGAATATTAGTTTAATCAGGTACTATAATGTGCCTTAATAAGCTATGATAGAGATTAATGATGATTGCTTCCTTTGATTAATGCACCTTTACACTGCTCATATTTTGTTGCCACCTCTTCCACACATCTCATTATTTGCGGATCACCCTCGCACACCTCTTGCTAATCTTTACTTATCATACGTTGGTTACTGTTGATTGTCGAATATGAAACAGTCGATCATCAGATAGGAATTTAGATATTTGGAAATTTCTGTATTTAGAAGAAAGGAATTTGGATAATTAAAGTTAAGGTCAAGTCAGAGTCAGGTGTTAGTAATTTTTAAATTTTCTTTTTTTTATATTAAAAAAATTGCGTCAATAATAATATGAAATCTGTAATATCACATTGGTATATCATATGTACAAAGTTAATGATAATTTTAACAAAATTAGTGTGAATGACCGATTTGAATTATTGTATGAATATTAAAAGATAGATTGAACTATTTTATAAATATTAAAAAATATTAAAATATTAAAAAATTAAGAACAAATTAAACTTTTTTTCAAAATAGTCGAAGCATATACATCGTGCGTCCACTATAAAGTTCCAAATCAACGCCATACGAGATCTTTCAATCTAACGGTCAATAGAATAGCATAAGCATAATTACGCATAGCACATACGCAGGCAATCTCCGCTCTCTGCTATTGGACATTTACACCTATCAGTTATCTTCTCACAAAACGAAGCTCTCCCTGTCTTCTTTTCTCTGCGACTTTCTCTCACTTGTTCTTGCACTCTGATTTTGGCTTTTTTGGGTGTAAGGCAAACATAACTTTGAACTCACTGCTTTTTGACTCACGCGCCCCAAACAATTCCTATCCTCCCGTCGCCGATCCGATTTTCAGGTACTGTTTTCTTTCCGAGCCCCACCCGATCTCCACTCGCTCCGAGTTCGATCCCTCAGTCTCCTTCTAGCTCTTTGACTTTATTGCGATCCCGGAATCTTGGTACAGTTTGCAGCCTTGTAATTAGGATTTTTGGACGGAAATCTGCTAATGTAATTCAAGTTATATTGTTGTTCTGTGCTAATAGTCAGAGTAATCGGCGCCATGTGGTTTGTTGGTAGCCGAGAAACGTTACAATTGTTATCGACGTGTTTGGGCACTTATTTTACAATTTTTTAGTGGAAGAACTTAGAATATAATACACACAGTGGTCCCCTTCTAATTATTGCTTCATTAGGCTTGGTTGTGAGATTAATCTCGCAAGCTTTAAATGATATGTTTAACCATGGTTTGTTTATTCAATTTAAAGAACTACGGTTTGGGAGAGTTTTGGAACTGGATGATGTTGTGAGCTACACTGTTGATTTCTGAGTAAACATGCTAGGTTATTTTTCTGATCCCTAAGCAACGTATTTTAAATGAGAACCAAATGTTCTCTAATTACTATAGAGTGTAGCTCCTACTGCGGTGCACCTTAATAGCAAAAAGTGGAGTTGCAAAAATCTGCGAGCATATAGGCTTTAGAAAGATGATTGTGCAAGGGGCGTGAGGTTTCCTATGCTTATGTCTTGTTCTTCCTATTTAGTATCATCAATTAGATTCTAGTATAGAATAGGTTAAGTTTAAGGTACCTACGGTTATGCTAATTTTAGTTGACTATTACAGTTTTCTCCACTTACTCTTTTTTCGAGTTTTTACGGCAACAATTTTTTTTTTTTTTTTTTTTTGGGCTGCAGTTTTCCTTTTCTTGGGTATTATTCCTTCCTCCTCACTACTATATTTTACCCATTTCAGGATATCAACTAAGTGTTTACTGAGGAAAGCTCACTGATCACTCCTTAGGACTTGTGACTGAGACAAGTCACAGCTGCTTCTCATCAGGGCATGATTTGTTGCATGACTATCTGACATTTATACAATGTCGGGGTTACTAAATGTATTGTCAGCTTTCAATATATCTTGGTTGAGCTTATCTTTATGTTTCAATGTTCTTGTTGTTTGACCTCTAACTACTCTTATGCTGAAATAAATTATTTTGGTTCTATAGCAATAGTTTCTTATTAGGGAAGGGCAGGGAGGGCAGGGATTATATTTTCACTAGTTCTTTGATTTTCCTAGAGTGTTCACACGTGTTGTTGCATGTTGTTAACGTCTTGTAATTCTTTGTTGGATTTTCATATGGCATCTTAAGCATGTAACGTTTGTTACAATAGGCTGATTACTTCTTTAGTAAGAAAGCTTGCGATTTTGCAATTGTGAAGAATGCTGTTTTCTGTTGGAGCCATTCCAAAGTATAGCTTGTATTAAGTTTGCATAATGTGTGATGTTCTTACCATTTAATAGAACTGAAATATTAAAGATGCTCTGCACTTTAACCTGTGGCATGCCCCTATGCCAAAGATTAGTTGTCCTTGCTGGCTTTATTTGAAACAAGGCAGTTTTTTGGTGATTTTCTCTGGAGTCGACGTAATTGTTTCCTTTCAGGAGTTATTCTTTCATTCTTCCATTATTCTTTTTTATTCTGGAGTTTGATGTCGTCTTTATTGCAGTCTTCTCTCAATGGTTCAGCATCAAATCTTTCAGACGGCACAGGACGATCATTTGCTACATCTTTCTCTGGCCAGTCAGGTGCAGGCTCTCCTGTTTTTCATCACACTGGTGAGTAGCATCTACTAGAATGTCAGATCTCTCATTTAAAAGTTATGTGAATTTTATGGTTCTTACTGCAGGAGGTATGCAAGCATTGCATAATATTCATGGAAGTTTTAATGTTCCCAACATGCCTGGCACCCTTGCATCAAGAAATTCAACATTGAGTAATGTCCCCTCTGGTGGAGTTCAACAACCTACTGGTAGCCTCTCTAGTGGACGGTTTGCATCCAGCAATCTTCCCGTTGCACTGTCTCAGGTGCCAACAATATTGTTGAAAGTTTGATTTCATTGAAAATCTTTTTTGCCTGTTTCATTTCAAAAATATTGTGAACTGTGCAGCTGTCCCATGGCAGCACCCACGGACATTCAGCAGTCACCAATAGAGGAGGTGTAAATGTTGTAGGAAACCCTGGGTTTAGTAGTAACACAAATGGAGTTGACGGTTCTATTCCTGGGATTCTACCAACTTCTGCAGCAATTGGTAACCGGAATGTTGTTCCAGGATTGGGGGTATCCCCAATTTTAGGAAATGGAGGTCCTCGGATTACAAGTTCTATGGGCAACATGATAGGCGGGGGCAACATGGGGAGGAATATTGGCTCAGGGGGAAACTTATCTGTGCCTGGGCTTGCATCACGTCTTAATTTATCATCAAATGGTGGATCTGGGAGTTTGGCCGTTCAAGGACAAAACAGATTAATTGGTGGTGTACTTCCACAAGGTATAGCTTGATTTTCTTGTGTCATTGCTTGATGTCTAGGAGATTGAAACCCCACTTCACTTCATTTCATGGTGTTCAAGATTGGTTTTTTATCTTGATGTAGCATAAGTGGATTTCCCTTGCACAAAGGGATCATCCAATTGCTTTACCTATGTTCTACTTTCTTTTGAAATGAAGTTGTTTAAGTGTCTTTTTTATGTGAATAGGAGATTCATGGCTGTGGAATGACTTGTTAGATGTTGAAACGATGTACTATGGGCTTGTTTGGTATGGTTAGTGTTTTAGGTTTTGGTTTTTTATTTTGTTAAACACAGAAATCGAAAAAGACAACACACTAATACAGCATAGAAATCGAGGACAAAACACAAAAAACCAATATAAATATATAAAAATTACAACTAAAAACCACAACTCACAGCAATACCAAACGATCCCTATATTTTGAAATTTACTTAATCTGGTTGATCCACTTTATTTGATGTTCCAGACTAAAGACTTGAGGTGTCCAAGCTTTATTCTAGAAATTATGATGGTCATTTTCTTTGGTACACAAGAATGTTTCATCAACTGCTTGGTTTTAGCTTACAAATCTTGGGGTTAAAATTTTTGTTGTTTTGATTTCTAAATTTATGCATGGCATTCTTCAAGTTCCTTGCTTGCATTTAGTTCAGCGTCGTTTTTGTGTTTTTGAGATAATCATTGGCAGTCTTTGTAAGTTTTCTGTTCTTTCTTTTTCTTGGATTGTGAATGTAGCTTGGTTTTATGGCTTTTAACCAGCCATGTGAGCTTGTTTGTATGACTCTTTCTCGATTCAGGTTCTCCTCAGGTGATTTCTATGTTAGGGAACTCCTATCCTACAGCTGGTGGTCCCCTCACACAAGGCCATGCGCAAGCAGTGAACAATCTCGGGTCTATGGGAATGTTGAATGATATTAATTCCAATGACAGTTCGCCTTTTGACATAAATAATGATTTCCCCCAGTTGACTAGCCGTCCAAGTTCTGCAGGAGGGCCTCAAGGGCAATTGGGTAATGAAAACATGGTTTTGCAATGTGACCCTTGGCAGCCAATGCTAGCCAGTTTCATAATTTATTGAGTGATTAAATATGCCGTAAATATTTCAGGTTCATTGCATAAACAAGGTCTTGGTGTTAGCCCTATTGTTCAACAAAACCAAGAATTCAGCATCCAAAATGAAGATTTTCCTGCTTTACCAGGATTCAAAGGTTTGTAGATTCACATTCAACTCCATCCTTAATGCAATGTTCTTTGCTTCTGTGAGTTAATTTGGGCTAATGAGTCACAGAATCCTTTATTCCTAACATTAATTCTGTTGAAAAGTACATTCAATATAACAACTGGTAGCACTTTTCGTAGTGAATGGCTTTGGATAAGATACTGTCTTCAATAAAATGGTAAGAAAAAAGTGATATGGTGTTGACTGGCATCATAAATTTGGCTCAGGTGGTAATGCTGATTACAGCATGGATTTACACCAAAAAGAACAACTGCATGACAATACCATGTCAATGATGCAACCTCAGCACTTTTCTGTGAGTTTTAGTGAGAGTTTGAACAATACCATAGTACTATTTCTTATGAACTTTCTCACATACTTCAATTTTGGACTATGCAGATGGGGAGGTCTGCTGGATTCAACTTAGGGGGCAATTATTCATCATATCGCCCACAACAGCAACAGAAACCGCAACATAATCCGGCTGTGAGTAGTAGTGGCATGAATTTTTCATCTCTAAGCAGTCAAGACCTGATTCATGGTTCAGATATATTTCAATCTTCACATTCAACCTACCACTCTCAGGTACAAGTTCATGCATAACTAAAAAGATAAGTCACAAATTATTTTTGTTCTGCTGACATTTATTGTTTGATCCTTAATGCTGCAGAATTGATATTTTCTGCTAACCATGTATTTATTTGTTGTTCAGAACAATGGACCTCTTGGGATTGGACTAAGGCCTCTAAACTCACCAAACAGTGTTTCTGGAATTGGATATGACCATCTTATCCAGCAGTATCAACAGCAGCAAAACCCATCGCAATTTCGGCTGCAACAAATGTCAGCTGTCAATCAGTCATTTAGGGATCAAGGGATTAGGGACCAAGGAATAAAGTCCATACAGGCTACACAATCAACTCCTGATCCATTTGGATTACTTGGCTTGTTAAGTATTATTAGAATGAGTGACCCTGATTTGACCCCACTCGCACTTGGAATTGATTTAACAACTTTGGGATTGAACTTGAACTCAGCTGAAAATCTTCATAAGACATTTGGTTCCCCATGGTCTGAAGAGCCTGCTAAGGGTGTCCCGGAGTTTATGGTGCCTCAATGTTATTATGCCAAGCAACCACCTGTTTTACATGTGAGCTGCCTTTTTTTAATCCTTTCCCTTTGGACCTTCCTCTTCAATTTTTTTTTTTTTTGGTTTTTGTCTCAAGTTCTATGCTTTTTCCATTTTCCTGTCATGGATCTTTACCACTTTGAAAAACTGCAGCAAGGTTACTTTTCCAAGTTCTTCGTGGAAACACTGTTTTACATATTCTACAGGTACACTTTTTATGAATTTTTCTATCTTGCCTGAAGTTTCTCAGTTTACTATTAGTTTTTCCCCTTTAGTTGCATGACTTTTCAAAATTTTGCATCTTCATTTCCCTCTTTCATTATTTTATCAGCATGCCAAAAGATGAAGCTCAACTATATGCTGCCAATGAACTGTAAGTTAGCTATTATCTTGATGATTCGGTGTCATTTTGTTCCGTATCTGCATAACGCCTTCAATTCCTCACTTAATGTATACCTAATTTCGATAATTTGGGATGGCTACTAGTTTGTTTCTTTTCCTTGTGGGGTTCTATTGTTATGATGGTCTGGTCTTCTTGATGGCAGTTACAACAGAGGCTGGTTTTACCACAAAGAGCATCGTGGGTGGTTCATTAGAATTCCCAACATGGAGCCCCTTGTGAAAACAAACACGTATGAGAGAGGGTCTTATCACTGTTTCGATCCCAATACGTTTGAAATTGTGCGCAAGGTTTGCAATGTATCATATTGTTCTTCTTCTGTTTGAACCTTTTTCTCTTGTTCAGAATGTCTTCTTGATTCCTGACTTTTAGCATATATTGGTGCAGGATAATATTGTTGTCCATTACGAGATGTTGGAAAAGAGACCAGCTCTACCGCAACATTAATAATTTCTGTTGTATGATGTAAAGTTTCAGCTATGTGACTCATTCATTAAGAATGCAAGTCAATTTGAGCAATAATTTTTCTTGAATTAGCCAAAAGAATTTGGCAATTTGCTGATCAATTCTGTTCAAGTTGGCAGCGATTTTCTGATTTTTAGCAATACATCATCACCTTTCTGCATATATAATGTAAAATCCGTTGTAAAGCCTGTATTGATTCGAGTGGTAGCAATTAAGTTCGGTTAACTTCCACCCAAGGTGGATTGGCTGGCATTAGATTCGCTTTTCAAACAGTGGCATATAAGACTTTTTGACTTATTCACGTTACGTAACTCCATCCAAGATTGTGCACTGGGGACATGATCCGTTGCAAGACATTGACATCAGCTGGCAGTGTCCATTACTGACGCAGGGATGTTTCGGAGACAACCAGAAGACTACTCTCGAGACATGACGTGACGTGGCATGTAATGTCACAGTACCAAATCATAAGCTTCATGTAGTAAATTAACGTCCAACCAAAAGCAATGCACGCTTCCCCTTGGTAGCTCTTGCGAGTTGCGACTCGATGCTCTTCCGCGCGCACACACACACACACACGTATATATATATATATGCACTATATCAGTCCGGATCGAATATAGATATTCACAAAAGGGCAAAATTAGGTAGTTTCAAGTAATTTTAATAGTTTCTTTTTATGATGATATTTTTATGATTTTTTAAATTTATGTTAATAATTTACAAAAATAGCTCTATCTCACGTGAGAGCGGGCCATCGAGGTCTTTTTGCTTCACAGAATATGCTCACCGTGAGGTGACATGACGACATCTACATATATATCTCATGTACGTACGTGATTATGAGCTGAGAAATCATGAGGAGCGGGTGACACACTGGGGGTCTCTAGTGATTCGAGTACGGAGGGATCCAAGAAGCTTGCATTTCCTTAACGGCCCATTGTTAAACAAGGATTGCAAAACTGTGGTTTTCCGCGACAACTACTACAAAGTTACACCTTTGGGGGTTCAAAAGGGCAACATAAGCCTTCTTCAACCTACAGTTCACCTAAACACTTAACAAATTCATATCACAAAACTCTCTTCTTTGCGTTTCCTTTATAACCAAACCAAAAAATAAAAACAAAAATAAAAAAAGGGAGCCCAACATGTTGCATTGTAATGGCCCGTGTAATAAAAACAAATAAAATTAGAACTGGGACTCTTATGGGCAGATTCGGCCCATTAAACGAGCCCTGCATTATAACCTATAAAAGGCATTTCAATCGCAGCCCTACTCTGCTTTAGGGTTTCTGTCTTCGTGTCTTCGCGAGCTCTCAGTTAACTCTATCAGCGCCCCTGCTCCTTTCCCTCCTCCAGGTATACGCTTCAAGTTACGATTTTTTCCCCTTTCTTTTTGCATTTACGCTTTTGTTCTTTGATCAGACCAAGAGGGATTCTGGTGTTTTCTTTTTATTTTGCTTTATTGCTCTTCTGCTTGAACGAAGTTGATGATTCATAGAAAAGAGTTTCGGTTTATCTATTCTTTTCCTTGGGTTGATTGCGAGTGTTGTTAAGGTCTGATGGCTCTTGAAACTGGATTAAAGTTTTCGGTTTTGCGTGTTAACGATATTAAGCTTTTCAATCTTAACAAGATAACAGCCCTTTAATGGTGTTAGGCATCCATCGATTTTTTCTTTTATTTTTGTTTTTTAACTCATTTTTTGACGATGCAGCAAGAATCTACTTTTGGTAGTTGGTGAGATAAATGCAATGCGATGCAACGATATAATCACTGGGATATTTCTTATTATTGACAAGCTATCCCTGCATTATTTGAATAGGGCAACCTTATCCACTGCAGCCTTCTTAACTCTTGTGAAGTTAAAACTTGTCAGTAACTCAATTTGGGGTTTATTTTGTTTTTCTTCTTTTGGGTTCGTTATCAATGGAAGATCTGTCAGGATGTTTACTACGAAGCAGAAAATCCACAAAGATAATGATGCTGAGCCGACTGAATTTGAGGAGTCAGTTGCGCAGGTAAAACTTATGCAGTTATGTGTTGTAAATTTAAAGTAACTGAGTATGCAAATTTTGATATTAACTTCTTTTTTATAGGCACTCTTTGATTTGGAAAATACCAATCAAGAGCTGAAAAGTGACCTCAAGGATCTCTACATAAATTCAGCAATGTAAGGATGCTTGATGCATGGATTTTAGATATGCTTGGATTCTTTTAGCTTATTAAACTTCCATCTTGCAGTCAGGTTGATGTCTCTGGCAACCGCAAGGCTGTTGTTATCCATGTTCCTTACAGATTGAGGAAAGCTTACCGAAAGATTCATGTTAGGCTTGTTAGAGAACTGGAGAAGAAGTTCAGTGGGAAGGTATTGTAAACTTCTTTTGTTGGTTCTTACGTATTGGATGGTCTTACAAATCAGAAGCAAGATGACCAATAATTAGTAAATAGAAAATTTGAGGAATATTGAAGTGTCACAATCTCAATCTCAATTACATCGCTATCTTCTCTTTCTTAAATGGCTGTTAATGGAGTAGACAGTAGTCTGTCATTTGGCAATTTGTTTGTACGAGAATGTGGACTTGTTTTCATTGTTGCTGCGAACTTGTTAAACTGCTTACGTTTTTGTCATTCTTCCGGTTGTAATTTGTTTTTTTTCCCCCCACAGTTTACATTATTCTGTATGGTATATGAACTCTAGTTGGTATTGCTCAAGGTTCTATTGTCAAATAATATCTTTGCTGATTTGGTTTATGATTGTGTGTTAGGATGTTATCTTGCTTGCCACCAGGAGGATATTGAGGCCTCCAAAGAAAGGTTCTGCTGCTCAACGACCTCGAAGCCGCACCCTAACTTCTGTGCATGAGGCAATGCTAGAGGATGTTGTTCTACCTGCTGAGATTGTTGGAAAGCGCGTCAGATACCGAGTTGATGGATCCAAGATTATGAAGGTAATTAAAATTTGTCTTTTTTGATAACTGTGGCTTTTCCTTCCCCAGACTCTTGGTTGTCATTGATTGTTGACTGCTCGTTAAAGTGCAAATTGTTTGCCTGTGATTGTAACCTATCATTGTTATGAAGAGTATGCCTGAAAAGGTGAGTGATATTGTAATTCTTCTAGATTCAGAATCTGTTCTATGTTTGCAGGTGTTCTTGGACCCAAAGGAACGGAACAACACAGAGTACAAGTTGGAGACCTTTTCTGCAGTTTACAGGAAGCTAGCTGGAAAAGATGTTGTGTTTGAATATCCCGTAACTGAGGCCTAGAGTTTTTGCGTTATTTCACCATCTTAAATGTTTCACAAAAGTACTTTAGCCAATTTAAATTTTGACAATTTTCAGTTGGTTTAGCATGCAGAAAACCAAACAAAGTGGTCTTGATGATTATCTGATTTTTGTCATTGCAGTATCATATGATTAATGCCAACTTTTGGTGCTTTGTCTACTTCAAGTTTTGTGCCATCGACTAGGGGCCAAGTTTTGTCATGATACTATCCTTCACTCCAAATAATTTACCAGATTTCTTAATCTAGTAGAATGCGTGTTATTGCTATGCATGATATGCTTTAATACAAAGTTTTTGGTTACTAAGGCTACGTTTTACTGGGCGCTTAACTTGTGTATTACCCTAGGTTGTTTGTATAGTTCATCTATATTTTCTGTCACCAATCAATATAAAGTTGGACCGGCTGGTTTAATTGCATTTATTAAGAATTTGTCAATTAGTTGGTTGATCAAACACTAAAAATATTTAAATTAAAAAGTGGTCAATTAATATATAAATTGACTAGTTTGAGAGTTAATATTTTGTTGTCTCTCTCTCTCTTTTTCTTTTTCATTGGATCTTCAATTTTTAACATACTGGTTAAAAGATGTGAATTTATCCTTTAAAGTCTTAATGAACTTTAGCTATTATTATCACAAAGTTAAAAGACATTGTATGCTTATTCTCTTTATTTTTATTTTGTTCTCTCTTTTTTTTCTCTATTAATTTCTAGCGTAAATTAGAGTTTTGTTTGCATTCTTTTTTATAGATTGTCTTTAGGCTTTTGAATTTTAACTATCTTAATCAAAATTTCGAAGAATAAGATTGAGTTTTGACCATTGAGTTTTGACCCTTTGATCTTTCATACACGTTTGATGTTTGCATGCTTTATGGGTTATGGTCGTCTATTAAGGAAAGAGAAATGCTTCTATTGTGTACACCTCTCTTTGATTTTGTAATTTTCTGCAATAGGTTACCGTTTTGTTATAGTTTGGCAGACCAATCTGTTCCTCGGTGTGAGTGTATTTGAATGAAAAAAAAAAAAAATTGTTGGTCAACGAAGTAAGGGCCTCAAAGTTCTGCTGACTTTTGCAACAGCAGAGGGCGTATATCACATGTTAAAATGGCTGTAAAACTAATATCAGTCATTTTATGAGGGAGCCGTTCGTTTGCATTCTAGAGCGGTGTAATCAATAATTTCATCTCTTTTGACAAACCAAACTTGAACCACTTGATTCATTTTACATGGATGAAGCTGATGCCTAAAGAGTCCCTATTCCCACTTGCTTCAAAGGATTGCTCAAATGTACACCTGATGATAAGCATGACCTTTATACCTGGAAATAATCTTATGGATTTCTTGACTGACAGGATTGACTAATAGAAATTTATTGTCCTTTGAAAGTGAGAATGATGCAACCAATTCTTTGTCGTGAATCATTATCATAGAATATCTGCCTATGCTTAACCACCCTCGGCTAAGGCTGTCTGAAATCTTTTATGTCCTCGGCCTTTGCCAACATAAAATTATCCTTTTCCTAAATTTGAGTTTGTGCTTAAATGAAATTGGACCATCCTCCTTAACTTGGAGTGGCTAAATCAAAACAATAGTCACAGAAAGCTAAAACGAAACCAGAAAATTAATAAATTATTCGTACAATTTGTAATTTATTTACAACTTTGATGTAGATATACCATGTAACAACATAAGTACAGCAATAAGAAATCAATTATGAAGATTTTTTGGTCTCATCGTTCTTGAAAGTTTGCGTTCTGGCTTGAAAATTTTATTTGAATAAAATGAAATGTTAAAATTTTTTAATATTTTTGTGCAAAAGATAAAAACATGTCTAATTTTAATTGATACAATTATTTTAAAATTTTATATTAATTTAAATTTAAATTTAAATTATTATATTTATTTTTAGTTGATTATACAATAATAAACATTGTGTTTTATTTTGTAATAAAATATTTTATTTTGATAAAATAATTTATTTATTTTTATATTTTCTACTTCTTATTTACTATATATTGATTTTATGATACTATAATATCAATTGAATTTTTTAACCTTAATATTTTTTTTCCTTACTGATTTGATAACATATCCGATTTTTAGAACACTACAAAGAGTGCAGTCTCATTTATGTTAATTTGCGTTTGTGTAGACAAACCCGTCGCCTTTACTCAGCCTGTTTTTATTTTTGAAAGCGAATAATTCTGAATAAAAAAGAAATGTCTTAGAAAATAAAGTATAAAACCATTTCCCCTGAAAGTGTATTAACTTCAATTTGAGTTCTTATAGAAAAGAAGAAAAGCACAAATAATGCCCCCAACAAAATAGCTTATAAAACATGTAATTTGGTTTGTCATTTGAAAATGGAATGGTGAAGCCGAATAGCGTGACTGGGTTTGTTTTGACTTGCGCAAGTTCTCTTCACTCTTTTAATCATGTTGTTAGTCTACCTCAAGCGTCCGTTCCTCATTGACCCTTCTCTTAAAATTGAAATTACATGGGGGTATGGTATTAAAAGAGTATCAAAGTCGGCTTCTGAGATGGAAATTCTATGATCTGCAAAATCTAAAGCCAGTCTTATACTGAAAAAAGATCACGTGTTGTCAGGCTCAAATTGCGTACATTTTCTTGTATTCATTGTTTAAAATCTCAGAATCTGACATCATTGACACAGAAAACGAGCGCGAGCGGCTCCCCAGTGATGACCTTCGTATACTTCTCATATTTGAGGCCTCGATACGATGCTTGATAACCCAGTAGCACATTGTACCCAAAGTCGTAACCATTATAGTGGCTCCTATAATTGTGACCCCGATTGCCAACCATCTCTGATCCTTGCCAACAACAACAAAAGACAATGCCAGAAATGCTACTGAGACAAGTGCACAAGCAATCCACATGAGCTTGTTGATAATTGACATCATCTGCTTCTTTGCCTTGTTTTCTATGACAACTACTGAGGTTTGCACCACCACAACAGCCAGAGAAATGAAGAGCGCAACAGAATCAAAGATGAAGAATATAATGAAGGGCACTGTCGGAGCGATATTTGCTTCTCCAAGAGATTGTCCTGGAGGAATGTCAGTTGGATTATCCACATACTGTCCAGGGACGGTGAAGATGGCTGCAAAGGCGACTGTGGCAATGAGGACTGCCACAACTGTTGTTGAATTTATGGCGTTGTTAAGACCCTCTGCATGCATTTTGTTGACACGCTTAGCAATGTTATGCACACGCTTTCTCGTCTGACGTGTGTGTTCCAACTGATGGTGCACTTCATGTTTGATATCACTCACGGTTTGCTTCAACTCGCGAGCTGGATTTGTCACTTGTGGCTTAATCACTTTAGCACTCACAACACCATGTTCCTGTAAGATTGTTGCAACATCAGGGTGCCCAGTCTTCTCAGCTGTATCAATAGCTGTTTCACCTGTCCTATTCACAGCCTTTGTGTTGGTTTCATGGTACGAAAGAAGCAACTTCACAATCTGCACAAACACATCCACAAGTCAATTAGTCCTCCTCATTTCCTGCTACTGTCAAATTTGTCCTATTTGTTTCTGCTGCTCATTCTATTCTCCTATAATGCATTTTCTGTATGAGGCCAGTTTCAGAAACTTTTTTTCAATGATTTTTCTCGTAAACTGTCTTCTGTTTCAGTTTTCAAATATTATAGAACCCATTCAGTTAATTTGAGCAACTTGTCATAAGTTTTGCCTAGAATGTTAAATATTATTGTTCATTGACTGGAATATGAGAAGAAAGAGGTGGGATGATTGAACCCTAGCAACCTAAGTGACTCGTGAGCAGATCTGAGCACTTGCTAATTAGGTAAGTCAACAAGACAGAAAAACTATGTAGTGCTGCTCTTTATGAGGTAATGAGAAGTTAAAAAGCAATCTTCTTTCTGTTGATAAGATCTTCCAGGATGAAAATTTTCCTTCATTTTGATGACGTGTTCCCAGCACTTGGGTCAATTATTTCATGCCACCAAGGTCAATTATTTCATGCCACCAAATTTCCAAGTGACTGAAAGAAGCCAAAACTTGGCATTTTGAAGAAAGCAAGACTCACTTTTGAAGAATACTTAACTATCCATAAAGAAAACATATGAGTCGTAACAGTTCAATGTTAATGAGTTTATAAAGGGATAATTCACCTGAGATCTTCCTTTTCGTGATGCTATGTGCAATGCTGAATTGCCCTTTGAATCAACCATGTTTATTAGTGAAGTTTCTGCGTTAATCAGCTCCTCCACCACTTCGTTACTCTGCCCCTTTACCGCCATGTGAAGTGCTGTCTGCCCCTTCTTATCTGTCCTGCTCGCTATCACAGGCTCCGCTGCCAAAAGTGCTCTGACGACCCCCAAATGACCATTTCTGGCAGCAGAGTGCAAGGCAGTTTTGCCATTGCTTTTAGCAATTGTTGCCAAGCTACTTCCATTTTCCAACAAAAATTTAACTATCTCAATGTGTCCCTGTGTTGCAGCCGTGTGTAAAGCAGTTGTATTAGATGAATCAACAGTGATTGCCAATTCGGGATGTGCCTCCATTAGTATTGTCAATACCTCTGCAATGATGGAAAACCAAAGCTCAAGATCACCTTTCTGCAGAACAAAAAAAGAAAAAACTAATTGAGAATTCTACTGTCAAAGCCTTACCTAAATCCCCTTGCTTGGCAGCAATGTGGAATGCATCAAACCCGTTTCGCGCTTTGATACCAGCTTCTGAAAGATCATAGTATCTGATCATTTCCCTAACCACATCAACATAACCATATTCTGCAGCAACATAAAGAGCTGTCTCTCCTGATTGGTTTTGCTTCTCTAATAATAACTTCAAGTCCTCTTCTCCGGTTCCAGTAAGAATTTCCGTTGCTGCAGTCAGATTTCCTGCTCTAGCTGCAGAATGCAATGGTGTGTCGTCTTTTTTCCCTGTCAATTGTTTGGTCATCTTTTTCCTACGAATTGGACTGGCCTGTGGAACTGGTGAATCCATCTGATCTAATAGCAAACAACTCCTTTCGTAATTTCAATCAAGGTATCAGGTCTTCTTCTTCTTCTTTCCAGCAAAATCCCAGATCAATAATTGCAGAAAAACTAATCATTGATTTGAAAAAAACCAGATAGGAAACCTTTTATCCGCTCTTGGATTTCTTGGAGCTTGATTCCATTGTCCCACGTCTGGTTTCGCTCCCTCTGGCATCATATATCATAGGCTTCTAAATAGAAGTAAGAACAGGAACTAGGTTAAAACTTGCCAACCATGAACAAACACTAATAATCTCTAAGACCCCCTCTTCTTTCCTAATGTGAATGTGAATTGCTATCTTTTTTTGAGTAAATGATCGAACCATAAGAACCCAGAAACTCAATGAACAGCACGAAAAAGGATTTTGGGTTCCCTCTATTCATCCACATCACGTTAAGGAGAGACAACACCACGTTACCTGGGTTAGAAGGAAAGAGCTTCTTTTGCCCTCTTCCATTAAAAATCAGAGAACCGAGCAGCCTCTGTAAAGAACAATCATAAACACCCTGGAATGTGGTCTGCAAATGGATATAAACAAATATGAAAACCGTTTCGGTGGGACGTTTTACATGTATAAAATTGTGGGGGGGATTAGAAGAAAGGAATATTAACAGCAAGAACTATCTCATAGGCCAAGAACGATAAAAAGTTATTAAAAAAAAAAAGAAAGAAACATGTTACGCAAGAACTCGGCTATGTGAAACTAAAGCAATGCAAATATTAAAGGAGACAATCTAGCCAATGAAAGAGAGAAACTTTTCGTAAAGTCAGTGATAATGAAAACGTTATTTGTTTATTTTTAGTCATAATAATGAGTGAGACAGAGACAGACAGAGACAGAGACAGAGACAGATAGCGGGCTGAGGAGAAGAACCAGAGAGGGTGTGGGCCGGTGGACATCAACGGTAATAACAGAACCACGCGCGTAAAATGTCCGATCGCGAGTGCTATGTCTTTTTTTTTTCTTTTTTTCAATCATGGATTTTAATTTTTCCCTTTTTAAAATAATAGTTTTGTATTTCTTTGGTTGACTCGTTATAATGTTTTACATTATTTTTTCCTATTCAATTATTTGCCAAATATATAACATTGCAAGCGACTTACCTTTTCTCTTTTTTCCTAATTGAGAGTTTAATAGGGTCATTTGATTGAGTTTTTAGTTATAGATATTATATTTTTGTATTGAATTTTGTATATTTTTATAAATATTTGTGTTATCTATCTTAATTTTTGTGCTGTATCAGAATATTTTTTTAATTTCTATAATATTCTTTATTAATTTTTGTATTTAAAAATTTTAAAATTCAAAACGAAATCAAACAGACCTAAACTAACATTGAACTACCATTGAAAATGTTTTTCCAATTAATAATCTTTCATGTCAAACTTTTATATAGTTGTTAATTTCTTATCACCTTTAATACATTTGTCTAAATTTCTAAAGAGTGAGCACATTTGTATCACTTTTTTTTTATATATATGTGTATTGATTTATGTGATATTTTTTTTATTTTTTTATTGTATTAATATGTTACCTTTTTTATTTTTGTATTATTTTTATTGATTTCTGTATTTTTAAAAATAAGAAACAAAAATAAGAAATGACAATGATACCAAACAACAATCTCCTATTAACATAATTAACTAGACCCTTTTCCCAAAAAGGAATAAAAATGTAAACCTTAATTTTAATTTTATTTATTTTAATAATTATTTCAAAAATACTAATATTATGCAACTATCTGATTAAGTGACAGTTTAAACAGTATTTTCATAATATAAAATATTTAAAAGATAATTTTAAATCAAAAGCATATGTTTTAGAATATGTAAAATTATAGAGCGGATTTTTACCTTTTTACCACCCAAAATTCACTCAAGTAGGTGAAGATGAAAAATTGGCAACAGAAAAAGCAACAAGGATTATAGTGGATTACAGCTGAAAACATAATTAGCTATAAGC
Source organism: Pinacopodium congolense (assembly GCA_028565735.1). Taxonomy (NCBI): domain Eukaryota; kingdom Viridiplantae; phylum Streptophyta; class Magnoliopsida; order Malpighiales; family Erythroxylaceae; genus Pinacopodium; species Pinacopodium congolense. The sequence continues at coordinate 7,671,885 of JAOXYD010000135.1, forward strand.
TAAAACTTAACACCACCCACCAAATTTGCCCTTCGAATCACATTTTAAAGAAAGCTAGCGCTCTCACCAGATTAATCATGAATTAAAATATTGAACCTTGGCCAAATGCAGTCGGGGTCAAGGCCATTGGAAAAATGTTGACATTAAAAAGTCTACGTATGATTGCAATTAGATGTGGTGGGACTAGTTATTCCAAGTTACACGTTTCATTATCCCGTCGAGGCCCAATGTATGCAAAGGGGGAAAAGGTCGGCACATGGGATAATTCTAAAGATGGTGGCTGTAGTTTCTAGAAGTACTACAATTTTTGCATCATTCACATTACTATGTAGGATTTTGTAGCTTCTTGATGTGTTTGCTATGCTGTTGAATCATACTGAGAGAAATTGTAAGCATAATATTTCTTAAATTATATATTGACTATGGAAGTGCATGGAGATGTAAATGGCACCTTCATCTCTAAGTTTCAAGAGTTGTTTTGGCTCGATAAAACAGAGAT
>JAOXYD010000135.1:7718053-7739151 GCA_028565735.1 Pinacopodium congolense
AGTGAATTTCCAACAAGTAGTTGGAGAGAGGACGTAGTCTATCTTTGGGATAGGCGAACCTCTATAAATCCTTGTGTCCATCTCTTCCTTATCTCTTTTATATTTGTGCATGTGTGTTTGTTTAATTATTGTTTGAATTTGCTTAAGATTAATATACAAATTGGCATTCCATTTAAGTTAAAGAATTTCATATTGTTTAACTTGGCCTTAGGTGTTTAAAGAAGTTTAATTCTGCAAAAGTTTTTAAACACCCAATTCACCCCCCCTCTTGGGTGCCATAGGGCTAACAAAACTTATTTAAGTTATTTTGCAAATGAAAGAAATATTTTTGTATTGTTTAGAAGTTGGTTTAATTTAAATTTAACTTAAAAAGTTTCAAATGAGCTTAAAATTATATAAATCAAGACAATTTAAGTTTTTGGCTTCAAATGATAAGTCTTGATAATGAAAATTACTTAAGGATCTTTTTAAACTTGGTTAGGTTAAGGTTTGGGTATTTGGAAGTTTTGGAAATGATTTAATCAAATTTTGAAGATTTGTAATGTGATTCAATGGCACTCCACGACGGTGGGGTTAATAGTGTTGTTATGGTCACTTTTCATTTTTAGTAGATAAACATTATGATGGTGATATCAATGATGCCATTATAGTGCGAGGTCTATACAGTGTTTTAACTATGGAGATGAATGATGCCATTGAGGTTCTTTGTTGTGCGCATTTTCAAACATTGTAATGATCAACTTTTAGTATCCAATGGCTAGTTTAATTAGTATAAAAAATAGTTTCATATATTAAGAAAATTATATGCTTGGGAATATTATACATAGAGGTTATAAGGAAATGTGTTATTGTCATGTTTAGAAAAAGAAAAATCAGTAGCCTTATTAACCGAGGAAATGGAATAAGTAATGATTGGTAGTTGTTGTGCAATAATACTTTAGCTTAAGCAATAACTTGGAGATTACAGCGTGGAACTAAATAAGATCCCCATTAAGTATAATAACAGTAATACCATATGCTTAACCAAAAATCAAATTCAACATTTTGGAATCAAGCGCATAGAAATAAGGTATCATTTTACTATACAAAATGATGACATTGAATTAGAGTTTGTTAATACAATATACTAATTGGCTAACATTTTTACTAAAATAGTGAAAGAAGATAGCCTTGCATGATTAGGAATGGATTAAGCATGATCAATGATAGGCCACTTTGACAATTTTGCAAAATTTTTGTATGTTTGTTGATATTTATGTGAAATCTTTAATAATAATTAGTTTTATTAACAATTGGTATCAACTTTAAGCTTTTTTAATAATTTCTATTAACATTTAATGTCCTTTTAGTCCTCTCTAATGATTTCAAAAAAGGGGAAAAGTTTATATGATATTAGATGTTTTATGTTTTCAATTATATTCATACTTATGAATCGCCATTTTTATACATAATTATAATTTAAATCCCTTTCATGCTTTGTTACTACTTGCGTTACTACTTGCTATATGAATGCATATATTTAGGGTAAGTTTAATTTGCTAATGTATGAATTAAAGGGGGAATGTAATTTGTTAATGAATGAATTAAGGCAATTTCTTTTTAAATGATGAATATATCGAATGCTTGATTTTTTGGATTTATGTAAAACTTTGAGCCTTTCGTTTAATAATGATAGATTTTTTTAAATATATTTTTATCTCTTTAATAACACATGTTTTTTCATCATAAAAATGAAGGATATTGTTAAACCAAGAGAGGTTCTAATCTTAATTTTGATGATAATAAAGCATGATTATTGGTGGTGATTTTCTTATTGTCAAAGGTTTAAAATATAAGGTTATTGTAGGACAAAATGATGATGATTTAAAGTGAAAAGTTTGGAGTTGAAAATCACTTTGGGCATAAAAGCAAGATTAAGTAATTTGGGAGTTTCAAGAACTTAAGTTAGGTAGTTTAAATTTTGTTTGTAAGTTTTACTTGAAGGTTTAATAACCTAAGGGGCTCAACTAAATATATATTGCATAAATTTTTTGAAAGTGTATAAATTTTAATTAGCTAAGACAAATATAATGTTTAAGCCAAATTGACATGTCTTGGTATTTAAAACTACTTAGGAGATGGTTTGGAACTTGTTTAAGTTGTTGTTGAAATGAAATAAATGGTTTTGGATTGTTTTACAGTTAGTTGAATTTAAGTTTAACTTTAAAAGTTTCAAAATAAGCTCAAAATCACATGGATCAAAATAATTTTTTTTTGGTTTTTAATGATAATTATTTAAACTTAAGGGAAATTTTTTAGGCTTGTTAAGTCAAGTTTTGCGTATTTAAAAGTACTTGAAAATGTTTTAGTCAATTTTTGAAGATTTGTACAATGACTCAATAACATCCCATAACAGCGAGGTAAATAGCCATATTGCTTTTACAGTAGATAAATGGCACCTTATAATGGTGGTATTAATGATGCTGTTATAGTGTGGGGTTTGGACAGTATTATAACGCCGAGGATGAATGATGTTGTTATGGTCCACCATTGTGTGCATTATCAGACGTTATAATGGTTAGTTTTTGGAATCCAACGACTAGTTTAATTAGAGTAATGGCTAGTTGGATACATTAACAACATTTTGAACCTGGGAACATTACAAATAAGGGTTCCAAGTGTTTTTAAATGAGCTTGATTAATTTTTTATAATGTTTTGAGTGTTAAAAGTTAATGAAGTATTCAAAGTGTGTGTTTGGTGCTTTTGTTTAAGCAATTAACCTTTGGTTTCTCAATTTAACAAAATTTCATTTATGATTTATTTATAAAGTTATCAAGAAGTTTTTCGCTCAAATCATTCATCTTGAGTAGCTTGGGAACCCTTTAGATATTGAATTTTCAAGCGAAATACCACTTGAGGAGTAATTACTTTTGTAAAGGGGCTTTTTAATTTATTGGAATTATGATTTGATTATAAAGGTTCCTCATTATCTTTAAAAATATTTGTACAAGGTTCCTTTTTACTTTTAAAAATAAGATTGGATTTGTAAGGATTTCTCTTCATCCTAAAAAATTGATTTTAGTTAGATTTCCAACTTAAAGATAAAGAGTGGACATAGGCTAAGGTTTCTAGCCAAACCACTACAAAAATTCAATTTTTCAACTCTCTCTTCCCTTAGTCCTTATAGTTATTATATGAAAATTTTGCTTATATTCATATTGTGATAACTAGCATAATCATTCATCATATATATGCTGAATTTTGGTTTAGGAATTGCATATTTATCACATTTGGTTTAGGTGGTTAATTTAGAAAATTTTAAGCTCCTAATTCACTCCCCTTTTTAGGCGCCATTAGGACATACACTTATCATGCTTTAGGTACTAATAATTCTCTTTAACACAAAAATAAGCCTCATAATAGCATAAGTTATCTTTATAATATGAACAACTTATTAGAACTATGTTTCTCCCATTAGAAAAACAAAACTCAATGTTGACATAACTTTGATTCTTTTGTAGCACTTGTAAGCCACGTTTGGTATCACTTCTCGTTTTTATTTTTGGTTTTTATTTTTGTGTATATGTATTGATTTTTGTGATATTTTTATTGGTTTATGTGTTATTTTTTTGGGTTTCTTTGATGTATTGGTATGTTGTCTTTTTTGGTTTTTGTACTATTTTTATTTCTTTCTGTTTTTAAAAAATAAGAAACAAAAACAAGAAACCAAATGGATACCAAACAAGGCCAAATGATTGCTTTTTATTTATATTCTTTCATTTTTTAAAAGGAAGTTTCTAATATTTGTTATCAAACTTTTAGTAGTTTCTAGTATCTATCATTTTTATTTGCAAAAACTATGACTATTTATTCCCTAAAAGACAAAACCAATGTGGGCCTTTAATGGTGACATTAATGTCCAAATAAACCTCCTTTGTATTCCCAATTAAAGTTAGTAGAATAACGACTCTCTTTAATGTTATTATTGTAGATCAAAGAAACCACCATTGAAGAGTAATTTCTAGACAAAAGAATAATGTTGGGTTTTCACCAACTTTAAGGGCCATTATACTCTCTATAAGCGTGATCCAATATGTGTTTTAAGGGCAATTAAATCCATTCATACTTAAATCAACCTTAAACCTAAGAGAATTGTATATAAATAGATATTTAGAGTGTTTAACAACTCTTTTTAATTCATTTTAAGTCTTGAATAGTTAGTTAGTCATAACTTAGGGTTTTCTTTTTAGTTTTTATCTCAATTTTGTATTAAAGAAATCAAAGAGTGAATTCAAATGTTCTTAAGAGTAATCAAGGGATCAAGAGTTAAGCTACTTCAAAATAGCTTTAAATGTGGTTGTATCTCATATTTTCTACTCTTTTATAATCTTATATTTTATACTTTTTCGTATCTTATCTCTTTTAGTTTTATTAATAGCTATGTACTTAATGATTAAATCTTTCAGTTTATTGATAAACATGAACGACTAAATTGATTAATAGTTAAGGCAAGATATGTAAATGGATTAATTAAGCTTTAATTGTGGAATTGTATAAAATTTTGATTTTTAAGTGAATAAATATTTATTATGGACGAATCATCTAGAATAGATTTATAAGTAATTAAAGATTTGAGGAATCTATCCTAGTTGATAGAAAAATTAGTAAAAAATTCAATTTAAATAAATGATTAACCAAATATTGGTTAATTGTGAGGGTCTCAATTTACAACTGAACTTCTTAATTTTTAAGTTTATTACCTTAAATTCATTAAATATCCAAATAATAAAATAGGATTAATAGAAAATGGCATTAACTTAATCAAAGTTATGTCTTGAATTGGACAGGAAGATTGTGTTTTGACAATGTGCCTCTTTTCCTTAAAATATTTGAGTTATAAAGGCTCTTCTTTACATAGAAAAAGATTAGTCTTATAAGGGTTACTCTTTACCCTGGAAGAAGATTGTAGTGCTTTATTTCTTTTTATAAGAGTTAGTAGTGATGAACAATATCCAACTAGTAGTTGGAGAGGAGACATAGCCTATCTTTGGGTTAGGTAAATTTCTTTAACAAATCATGTGTCTTTGCCTTCTCCTCTCTTTCTTTACTTATTTCATATTGTGTGCTATCTTTCGGTATTCACTTGTGCATATCTTATTGGATTGAATCGTATTTGGTGTTGAGTTTAATTTGTTAACAAAAATTTTAAAACTTAATTCACCCCCTGTGTTAAGTTTCTTTAGGGCTTAAAATTGATATTAAAACTTGGTGTCACATTTACATTAGTTTCTAGCAAAACTATAAGTAAGAATCCATTATGGCACATTTTCTAGGTTCATCTAGTCATGTGGGTCAAAACATTAGTAGGGCACCTTTCTTTAATGGAAATGATTGCTTATATACAAAACTAGGATGAAGGTTTTTCCTTAATCTGGAAGCACTAAATTATGGGATATAGTGAGTGAAAGGTCGCACGTTCCTATTAAGATAGAAAATGGTCAAAAAGTTCTTAAAGTGAAAGATTAGTGGACTGTAGAAGTTGAAAGGCTGGTTTCACTAAACAGTAAAGCTGTTCATATTCTTTTTGTGCATTAAGTAGAAATGAATTTAACATAGTGTCTATTTGTGAAACAGCTAGATATATTTGGCATACAATAAAAGTCACTCATGAAGGTATCAACTAGGTAAAGGAGAGTAAGATGCCTTTGCTCATTTCTCAATATGAACTGTTTTCAATGCATCATGATGAAACTATTTCTTCAATAAATGCTATATTAATTGAAATCATAAATACATTAAAGGGCTTAAGAAGATCATATTCAAATGTTGAACTTGTTAGAAAGATTTTACGGTCTTTACCAAAAGAATGGAAGGAAAAGGTAACCACTATCTAAGAGGCTAAAGATATTAACATTTTACCTTTGAATGAATTATTAGGTTCATTACTTGCTTATCAGATGATGATGTAGTCAAAAACCAAAGAAGAGGAAGCTTCATCAAAAATAAAGAATTTGGCATTCAAAGCCAAGAAAGTGGAGTCAAGTGAAGAAGAAACCTTTTCAGAAGATAGTGAGGATGACATAACGCTTCTTACCAAAAATTTCAACAAGTTCTTGAAGAAGAAGGAACATCCAAAGACAAGAGAGCAAGGTAAGTATGATTAGAAGAGAAAGTCCACTAATGTTCTTTGTTCTAAATATAGGAAACTGGGTCAGTTGAAGAGCCAGTTCTCACTCCCCAAGGAGGATGAGAAGGATGAAATAAGTAGCAAAAAGGAAAGAAGGGAAAAGAAGGACAGGAAAGGAAAGAAAGCCTTGAAGCCCTTATAGGAGACTGAAAGAGAAGAGGAAAGCGAAAAATCTGAAAATGAAAGTGCCAAGTTTTGTCTTATAGCCTTCGATGATGAGGTACCATCTTCCTCCCATTCTAATGATGATGAGAAGGCACTTTGAGAAGGAGGAAATTATCCTCTAAACATAAGGAATGCACAAAGTTGATGGATGGTTTTAGTGTAGAAAATGAGAAGTTGAAAGATGAATTGCATCACATGTTAGAATCCAAGAATGCATGCATGTTAGAAATTGATAGATTAAAGCATGAAATGAATGTCATGTTAGATTTTAAAAATGTAGATGTTGTTATGAATGACAATGAGCATAAGTTGAGGCATGAAAATGAACTTTTAAAGAAGGAAGTGGATAACCTCAAAGAATCATTGTCTAAATTCATAAAAGGCAAAGAAAAATTAGATTGCATGCTAAGTAGCCAAAAGATTTCCAATGATAAATATGGCTTAGGCTTTATTCAAGGAAGTGAAACTCCTAATGTCAAGACTATTTTTGTAAAGGGAAAAATTTTAAATGAAAATCATGTTCCTAGATCATCTTTTGATATTAGTGCATCATCTTATAAAACTCAATCTAGGAACACTTATCATACTTTCATATATGCTTCAAAATCTACATCTAGGAGAAATACCCATGTCCCTAACAAAAGACATAGTTTTTTTTACAAATGAAAAAATATTACATCATGCATATAAGCCACAATCTATTCACATTTGACCTATATATTCATATGTATATCCTATACATGTTCATGCATCAAGAAATGGTTATTACATACACTTTAGGCCAAGGGTTTAATAAAGAAGAAACTTTGGATATGATGCATTAAGGTTTCCATATAAGAACAACTTTAGACCGAACATGCATTCTCATAAAGTTACATATGTTTGTGATCATTGTGGTAGATTTGGTTATTTGGAAAGATTTTGTTTGATAAACTATCTAGACCTTCCATTTTGTGAAAGGATTTAGGAATTAGAAAGGTATCTAACTCCCAATGACCAAAATTAATGCAAATACCTAAAGTGAAATGATTTTCTTTATTTTATAGGATTTCAAAAGGAGCACTTAGTATGTTGATAGTGGATGTTCCAGACTTATGATGGGAGATGCTTATCAGATTGTTTGCTTGAAAGACAAAGATGGCAGCTATATCACTGATGGAGATAATTCCAAGAGTAAGATAATTAGCATTGGTAAAATCAGTAAAAATAATGCTACCATTGATAATGTATTGTTGGTAGAAGATTTAAAACATAACTTATTAAGTGTGAGTCAATTATGTAATAAAGGCTTCAGAGTCTCTTTTGAAGGTAATTTTTCCATAGTTTCAAAAGTAATTGATAATTGCAATATGTTTGTTGGCAAGAGAGTAGGAAACATCTATAGCATTTACTTAAATGATCTCTTTAATCAAAATGTTAAGTGTTTTATTTCCATGAATGAGGATGCTTGGATGTGGCATTGAAGATTAGGTCATGCTAGCATGAAACAGATTTCAAATATTTACAACAAGGAGCTAGTAAATAGTCTACCAAAAATGAAGTATGAAAAAGACAAGATTTGTGATGCATGTCAAATGGGTAAGCAAACCAAGTCTTCATTCAAGAAGAAAAATATGGTAATAACTTCAAGACCTTTAAAACTATTACATATGGACTTGTTTAGACCGTCTAGAATTGCAAGTTTAGGTGGAACATTGTATGCATGTGTGATTATTGATGATTATAGTAGATTCATATGGGTAATGTTTCTTACTAGTAAGGATGAATGTTTTAAATCTTTCATTAAATTTTCAAAGAGAGTTTATTTAGAAAAAGGCTACATGATTAATTCAACTAGAAGTGATCATAGTAGAGAATTTTAAAATTAATTATTTGATCTATATTGTGAAGAAAATTGTATTTTTCGTAACGTTACATCTATTAGAACTCCGAAAAAAATGGAGTTGTTAAAAGAAAAAATAGGACTTTGCAAGAAATGACCAGAACTATGTTGAATGAATACTGTGTTCCTAAATATTTTTGGGCAGAAGTCGTTGCATGTGCTTGCCATGTATCCATCAAGGTCTATGTAAGGCCTTATATGGATAAAAAAAATTTATAAACTGTGGTATGAAAAGAATCCAAAAGTGAGTTATTTAAAAGTGTTTGGTTATAAGTGCTTTATTTTTAATACTAAAGACAATTTGGTTAAATTTAATGATAAATTAGAAGAAGGTATATTTGTTGGTTATTCTTTTACAGATAGAGCTTATAAAGTGTTCAACAAAAGGACTATGATAATTGAAGAGACAATGTATATTGTTTTTTATGAATCTAATCCATTTTTTATAAAGAAAAGTGTTGATGATGATGATTTAGATTTAAGCAAAGATATGGATAAAATAGGTTAGAAGAGATTAAAGAAGACAACTTAGGTACCCTAAATTTACCTTGTGAGCTCATTATTGAACCAAGTGAAGTTAGGAGAGATAAGAGCTTACCTAGAGAGTGGAGATTTAAGAAAGACTATCCCTTCAACCAAATTATAGGTGAACTAGGAAGAGGAGTAGCAACTAAATCAACCCTTAGAGACCTATCTCATATTATTTCCAATATAGAGCCTAAAACTATAAATGAAGCATTAAGTGATAAGAGTTGAACTTTAACCATGAATGAAGAGTTAAACTAGATTGAAAGAAACAAGGTATGGACTTTAGTACCTAGACCTAATGATCATCAAATTATTGGTACTAAGTGGGTCCTTAGGAATAAGCTTAATGAAGATGGAAACATAGTGAGAAACAAAGCTAAATTGGTAGCAAAGAGGTATAATCAAGAAGAAGGGATAGATTATGAAGAAACATTTGCACCTGTAGTAAGACTAAAAGCTATTAGATTGTTTCTTACTTTTGCTTCTTATATGGATTTAAAATTTATTAAATAAATCTTAAAAGTTCTTTTTTAAATGGTTTTATTCAAGAGGAGATATATGTAGAATAACCTCTAGGTTTTGAAAATCATGCTACACCCGAGCACATTTATAAACTTGCTAAAGTTTTGTATGGTTTAAAACAAGCTCCTAAAGCTTGGTATGATAGATTAAGCTCTTTTCATTTTTAGATTAAACCCTTTTCTTTTTCAAAATGATTTTTCTAAAGGAAAAGTTTATACTAATTTTTTTATAAAGAAACTAAAAGATGATTTATTGATTGTACAAATATATGGGGATGATATTATATTTAGTCCTACTAATGATGTTTTATGTCAAGAGTTTGTAAAAAGTATGAGTAAGAAATTCGAGATGAGCATGATGGGTGAGCTAAACTTCTTTCTCGAACTCAAAATCAAGCAAATGAAGGAAGAAATCTTCATAAATCAATTCAAATACACAAAAGAGTTACTCAAGCAATTTAAAATGAGTCAAACAAAACCACTAGACACACCAATGGCAATCCCACTTTTTGAAGCTAATTAAATCATGTTTATTTGTTATATGGTCTCAAATTGTATCCCGAAACTTGTTTGAATTCCTATTTTATGCTAGGATAATGTTTAAAACTATTTGGAATTCGTTAAAGTCAAATTTTTCTTATTTTAGAGCAATACGACAATCTGGCCTTCAAGAGCCTGTTATATTGCCTCCTGAAGCCTGTTGTATTGGTCTCTGTCCAACTACTATTTGTTTTCTTATTTATAATTAAATTTAAGAAAAAACATAAAGCAACTAAGAAAAACATACAGCAGCCACAAAACACCCACCGACGTCTTACTAGACCTCTCAATACTCTCAATACATGTTTTCAAAGCTCTCAAATCAAAATTGAAAGATCATCTTCCTCATCTCTTCAAACTGCCACCACATTGCACTGTTTGGTTTTCTCCCATCCCTATAATCTCTAATCTATTTTCTTAATTACGAAATTATTTTTATGTTAGATTAAGTTTTTATGAGTTAAATTAATCATAATTCCTATTTTTAAGTTGATTATTTTGATAGATTAGAGCTTTATCTTTGAATTTCATTAAAACAGATTCTGTTTGTTCTGATCTATTTTGGATATTGCTTCTCAACATCTTAAAATATTTATAAAATTATGAAATCATGATTTTCTATTTACTTAGGATTCCTAGAGGTTGTCTTTTTTTATTTTTGGAAGATTATTTCGTAGGTTTTAAACTTGTTCGTTTCAGAGATACCAAATCTATCCAAACATTTCTTTCATAAATTTCAATGTGGTTATGGACATTTTAATCAGTTTCTAAAATCTTGAAATAATATTTTTTTCAGATTGCTTAAGGTTCCTATAGTGTTTTTAAATTTTTTTCAAATTTTTCTAAGGTTATTTTAGTGGCTTTAAAAATCATTTCCCAAATACACCTAAATTGTCACTACTTTTCTATTCTTGTGTCAACTGCATCTTTAGAACATCTAAATCAGTTTTTAGGGGTACAAGTTTGGTGTTTCTGATTTTTTTATGATCTAAAGATTATCCAAATATTTTTAGTTTGATTTTTAAGCACTTATATCTTCTTTTTAGGGTTCATATTTACAAAATGCTTTAAACTATCCAAATTTAGTGCACTTTATTTCATTCATATTTTTTAGCATCTAAATCAAATTTGTTACTTCCAAATTATTGTTTTGTGTTTGATTAAGTCCTCAGGAGAATCATTGGTTATCTAATTGATTTTTAGAGGCTTGTTTCAGTATTTGGAAGCATTTTCTATCTTAACTATCAAATCTATCTAGGTTTGGTTTTTGTGAGTGTTTCAGATTGTGATTTCATCATAATACACGTTTTTAATGCATCAATTAGACATATTTTTTTTAAGCTTTCGTTGGTGTCATTGATCATTCATATCATTATTTAAAACATTGAAGCCCTTAGATTGATTGTACTTTAAGTGAAACACTTTCTTAAGTGCCTTAGTTACTTGTGAAGGAGTTGGTCGATTTGTTATTATTGGTTAAGTATGTCAAGGTTCCTCTTTACCATATAAAGATTGGTTATAAGGTTTCTCTTCACCTTAAGAAAGAAAGATTGTTTTTTGTCTAGGCTCCTCTTTTCCTTAAAATATTTTAGTTATAAAGGCTCCTCTTTACCTAGAAAAATATTGGTCTTATAAGGGTTACTCTTCACTCTGACAGAAGATTGTATTGCTTTATTCCTTTTTTTATAAGAGTTAGTAGTAAAGAATAATATCCAACAGGTAGTTGGAAAGGAGACGTAGCCTAGCTTTTAGGTAGGTGAACTTCTTTAATAAGTTGTGTGTCATTGCCTTCCCCTCTCTCTCTTTACTTATTTCTTATTAGATGCTATCTCTTTGGTATTCACTTATGCATATCTTATTAGATTGAACTGTCTTTAGTGTTGAGTTTAATTTGTTAAGAAAATTTTTAAGACTCAATTCACCCCCCTCTTAAATGCCTTTAGGGCTTACAAGTGCACCCATCATTAAACTACATTTCATATGCTAACTCCTTATCTTTGGTGAATCTATCATTTTCTTCACTTCTTCACATTCATACAAATTCACCCCTCAAAACATAAAACATAAAGAAGTGTTTAATGTTCAATCAAATAAGTGTAAAATGGATGCAAAAACTTAAATTTGGGTACGGCTTTCATTTTTAAAGAACTAATAAAATAGAGAAAAACTTGAATTTTTTTGGATTTTCTCTATAAAGGAAACCAATTTGAACTATCTCTAAAATAATATACTTTAATCTGCAATCCCTATAACACCCAAAGGGGGTTAATTGAATATTTAAAAAATTTCTTACTAAATTAAAAATTCTAAACAACCTAAGCCATTTTAGCTATATGAACCACTAAACCAAAGTTTAACCTATAATGATATGATATGCTTATACCAATGTTAATCAAATTCAATAAAAAATAAATCAAATACAACTGTATAAAATTAATGAGATAAGGTAAAGTAGATGCACAAGAGATTTATAATGGTTCATCTATCTCAAGTGGTTGCCTAATCTACTTTCCAACTACTTGTTGGAAGTTTCAACTATATTAATCTTATTTAAAGTGAAAAGTAATACTTAAAACTTCTTCTTTCCACAAAGGAGGTGAAGAGGAATTTTTATAATCTTACTTTAGAATAAAGAGTAACCCATCAATCCTAATTAACAATCATTTAAGAGGAATCTACAATGTCTTGATTCCACAAGTCAAAAGGAATCTAAAAACGTCGTAAATTTAAGGGTCAAGAGGAACCCAATACAATCTTACATTAAATAGGTCAAGAGGAACCCTTTAAAGTCAATCTAAAATACAACAACTTAACCTCACAAAATAGCCCCCAAACTTAGGCTACCTAATCCTTAATGCAAGCTTATATAGCTCAATAATATTTTGATCAAAATCGATGCAAGATAAGGTTTAAATGTAATTAATGCAATATATATGCATTATGCTTTCCCTAATGCTCACAAAATTCATAATCAATGCAAATCACATTCAACAATCACAAGCAACATAATTCTTATTAATTGCAAAGCAAGAGCAACCTATCAACACTCTTTTTAAGGAAAAAGAGAAGCCTATACCTCAAAAACCAATTAACCGAAGCAAATTCCCCTAAATAAGTATCCATTGACACTTACAATGATGTATCAAAAAACATATGAAATAAAAATGTTTTTGCAACTTCTAGAGAAAAATAAACAATGTAAAAAATCTTCTAACACTTCAAAAGATTATAAAAAATTAATTGAAGCATCAAAAATGAGTTTAATGCAATCAAAAATCATGTTGAAACAAGATAAACAAAAGATGTCAATTTATGTAGTGTTTATGTTCCAAATCTAATATCAATGATTCTAACCTTCCGAATGATGTAAAATTAAATAATAAACCTTCTAGAACCATAATCAGTCAATTAAAAATGGATTAAAATAATAAAACGAAAATAAGGCAAGAAATAGAAGGATTATATCAAGAACAAAACACAAGCAAAGCTCTAACATATGGACCATTTCACTTCTAACTCCAATAAATAACGATTCTTACATTCTAAACACCCAATATTATCATAATAGACTTACTAGAAGCATAAAAAAATAACAATAGATTAGAGCAATTTCAAAACACAAAATCGGACTTAAATCAAGAAAGATGAGTATGAATGATAAAATATCCAAATCTAGATAGATTTGGTAAATCAGAATATATGAGCTTATAAATAATGAAATGCAATCCTAAAATTGAAAAAAAATGATCGAACAACTCTTAATTACCTAAACAAACTAAGAACAATAAATTTGTAGATCTAGAAACGAGACTGAATCAAAAGAAAATAAAAGAAAGAAAGATGAATAATGATGACCACAAACTATGGCAACTTTGATATTTTTTAGATTTTTGAGATAGTAAATTTGTTTTTGGGAGCATAAGGATCTAATAGAAATGCTTAGGAATGTTATTTACAAGGATAGGAAGGGATTGAAGTCTTAGGAGAAAAAACTAGTCATTAAGGGCTTAAAAAGTTGTTGAAACTTAAAAAGAAAAACTAGTCGTTATTTTGTTAGGCCTTTAACGACGGTTTCATCTACTATCAACAACATCATTGATCTCTTAAGCCAAATGTTGTTGATCTTCTATTAAAATACAATGGCAGTTACTCAAAGACAAAAACAGTGTACAGCTAACAATCATTGATACCCATCGTTTTGCTACCATATTTACATAAAAATGGCTTAAACCTATATAAAACACTTCAAACAAATGCCTAACTTTAAATATAACTTCAAAAAAGTTTCTAAAAGACCTTTTCACACATAAAGAAGATTTCTTTAAAAATAATTCACAATATTCCTCTTTATTGTGCAATTTCTTACAATTGCAACATTCTAAAAATTTCCTAACATGTCAATGTTATAATCAAATTCAACTAATCACTAAAACATTTATGCAAAACCTATATGCAAATATGAAATACATATATTAGCCCTTTTCAAGCATTGACTAAGATAAAGGAAACTTACATATTAAGAAACTTTTCAAAATCTATTCAAACTTAATTTTCTTCTCATAATTTTCACTTCAATTCTTCAATGGTTGTTCCACTTCCATTTTCTTCATGGATGCTCTTCTAACTTAGGCTCTATCACATGTCATTCCACATTATACATCATTCTAGCTTTCTAATATTTTTTCATCATCAAAACATATGAGTAGAACCTCCTTTGGTTCAATAATCTTCCCTTTTTAGACGATGACAAAACATATTATACTAAGAATAAAAATGCACATATACAAAACATTACATATAAAAGCTTTAAACATTATGAAATGCTTTGTCTCTCCCCCTTTATACTCAAAAATCATATTACTTCTTAATATCACACTACTCTTTCCCCTTTTTTTACATCATTAAAAAGAATATCAATTGTATCTAATTTTTAAAAATTCTCTCTCCTTTAATTCATGCATCTTTTAAAAAATATCAATTGTATATAATACTCCCCCTAAATGT
Organism: Pinacopodium congolense; assembly: GCA_028565735.1. Lineage (NCBI taxonomy): Eukaryota > Viridiplantae > Streptophyta > Magnoliopsida > Malpighiales > Erythroxylaceae > Pinacopodium > Pinacopodium congolense. The sequence goes on from JAOXYD010000135.1 coordinate 7,732,861, forward strand.
ACACATTTATGCAATATGTGACAATATTGCCCAAAAAAATAAAAAAGATGCATCCAAATATAGATATAATGCACTATAATGCTTTAAGAAAGTATATTTTACTTGAAAGCTACATTTTGTAATGCATATTCACCTACATTATGCTAAAAATGCATCAAAACATCTATTGCATCTTTATCTATCTAAAACACGTATCATATAACTTTTGCATGAAAAGCACACATTATGCATAAAACACATGTTCATGCTTATTTTGAATCAAAACTATATATAATGCATATTTACCTTAAAAACACATATTATGCAAATTTAGCATGAAAAACTTATATTATGCCAAAAAATTACAAAGTTTGCATATTATACCTATTATGCATCCAAAGCATAAATTTCACATAATATGTCATATTATACTTAAAATAAAAATATAAGAATAAATATTATTCAAAAATGATTTTCTTGCATGAAACAACTAATGTCATGTTAAAATAATTGAAATAGGTCAAATGATGCACTCTTCCTAAATTTGTGCATTTTAAAACATTTATTCACATAAGGGGTGAAGTACTAACAAAAAGAAATTTCAAATACATATGTCAATTTAAAATATGCTACCACTTATAAAATATTATACCAATTGAAAAAATCATACAAGAATTCTCAATACCAATTGCAAAAGATCATCAAATCATTTGTTGTAATACCAATTAACAATCCTACTTGAAAATAACACTCTTCTTAAACTTATGCAAAAATTCATTTCCAAATTATGCAATAATTTTAATGCAATGTATCAAGTACAAAAATACAAATGATGTAAGGGCTACCCCTAAAACATATTAATCCATTTTTCTACCTAAAACATACTAACCTAGGTCAACATTCTTAAAAGAAGCATAAATGTACAAAAATCAAGTGAAGATATATACTATCAAATAAGAACATATGAGTGCATCCTTTTGCACCACCTCTTGTTATCAAATCCTTTAGTCCTAACTTAAATGAACAATTTTTCTTTAGTAGACTCATGTGAGAGTTCTTGGTGATCTTTCCATCTCTGGAGATACCATTCCTTTTAATTCCTATCTTAACATCAAATTAGCACCAAATGACGTTGACCTATAAAACACACAACTAATGGATTCTAGCTACCTACATTAACTTAGGTCCTTGGGACTAGCCTTCATACCTTTCTTAACCCACATTTGAGAAGGTTTTTCTAAACATCCTTTGTTGAATAAGGCAATAATTTTCTAAGTGTCCAACCTTACCACAAAAATAACAAGTATAAGGAACATCATGCATATGGTTATGAAACATGTGATCTTTATGCCTAAATGAATTTTTCATATAAAAATGATCATTCCTAGAATTTTACTTATACATATAAAGGATATAACCACGAAACATACCATTTTTCCTAACATGGGACTTAAGTGCATTCCTAGATCTTACATCTCTAAATGCACTTCCTTAATGAATTTTATTCCTAGAATATGAATGAAACAAGTTCTTTGGCCTAGAATGAGCATATGGGATGTTTCTACATGGATGGGAATACATATAGGGTGCATGTGTGTGAGTTAGCTAAAATTACCTAGTATACAGCCTAACTTTGTGCATATTCTTGTTTTTTTTTCCTTTTCATGAAAAATGCCTCTTAGAATGAGAATGTGAAATACTCCTATCATTAAACTTATGTATGTATAGAGTTTTTACATATACAATGTCATTTTGTCTATAATGAGGCCTATACTATGCCGATTTCTAGGTCTTCTATCACTAGATGTTCTCTCTTAATGAGAATGCAACCTAGAAAATGATTGAAACATGCCTATAGACTTTTATGCATGCTTTCAACGAGTATAAGAATATAAAGAACTATATTACCTAACTTGATGCCTAAGTGTATCATGAGATGATTTTGCATTCTTAAAGAAATTATGTCTATTTTTACTACATGCACATCCTTTCAATCTTTTGTCCTAGATGCATACATGAATGCATGATTATTCTTCCTAGGATGAGATTTTAATGTAGATGCAACAACAATATTAAATAAGGACTTACGCAAAATTTCATTTCCAAATTCTTACCCTTCAAGAAAATGGTTTTTGTATCCTTAGAAACATTTCATCAACAAAGCCTAAACCAAGTTTATCATCAGACTTTTTTTTATGCTCCTAGCATGCAATCTAGTTTTTCCTGGCCCTTTATGAACTTTGACAAAAATTATTTAAGAGCTTCTACTTCCTTTTTCAAAGACTCATTTTCATGTAACAAATTATGCGCATCATTCATGGAAACATTATCCACACTTTTAGAATCTACCATGGCACGCATCTCATTCTTTAACCTATCAAATTCTAATGTGAATACATTCTTGGATCCTAACATGTCATGCAATTCATCTTTTAACTTCTCATTCCCATGCAAGCATTCATCCAATTCCTTTCTCAAAAAAACCATTCACATTAACCAATCAATCATTTTCAATTATATAATCATTCAACTTTTTCACAGCATCCTTATACTTAAAAGCAAGCTTCTTCCTTTCCAATCTAACAAATTTTAAATACCCACCTAAGGCATCATATGACATTTCATCTTTTTCAACATTATCATCACCATTATCAATACTCACCTAAGTCATCATATAATACCTTGTGGACTTCCTTTTAACTATCTGATAAGATGCAGCTTCTTCTATTAATGCCACTAAGCTCAAATTTGGATCCTCTTCTTCATCTTTGGCTTTCTCCACTTTCATCACCTCTTCTTTGACTTCTTCCATATCATTTTCACCTACAAAAATTTGTTCCAACATAAACTAAATATCATTAGCTAACACATAGTAACTTTATCAAGTATGTTTCTACCAATGTATCATGTAAGAAATGCATGGCTCTTTCATTTTAAAAAACAACTTTTGATTCATTTAAAATTCTAAAAGGTCATTTAAAATAAATTCCCATAAATAAAAATCTTAGCCTATAAGAAAAAATTTCATTATAATCTTAAATTCAAGAAAATAATTTCCATTAAGGAAAGGTGGTTTATAAATATCTAATCCCTCATGACTACATGAATCATAAAAATGTGCCATATTTAACATTTGCTCCAAATTTCATTAGAAATTATGTTAAATGTGAGACTTAAGCTCTAAAACCAATTGTAAGCTTTATGAAATCCAAGAGGAGTGGGTATGAATTGAGTATTTAAAAATTTCTTACTAAATTAAAAAATCTAAATAACCTAGGTCAATTTAACAATGTGAATCACTAAACCAAAATTTAACCTATAATGATATGACATGGTTATGTCAATGTTAATCAAATTCAATTAAGAATAAAGCAAAAGCAAGTGCATAAAATTAAAGAGATAATGGAAAGATGATGCACAAGAGATTTATAGTGGTTCAGCAATCCCTAACAGTTACCTAATATACTCTCCAACTACCTATTGGAAGTTTCAAGTATACTAATCTTACTTAAGGTAAAGAGTAACTCTTATATATTCTTCTTTTCACAAAGAAGGTGAAGAGGAACCTTTAGGGTGAAAATTAAACCATCAGTCTTGATTAACAATCAATCAAGAGAAACCCACAATATCTTGTTTCCATAAATTCAAGAGGAACCCACAAACACCTTAAATTTAAGGGCTAAGAGGATTCCAATACAACTTTACTTTAAATGGGTAAATAGTAACCATTTAGAATCAATCCAAATACAAAAATTTAACCTTACAAAGTAGCCCCCAAAGTTAAGATACATAAGCCTCAATACAAGGTTATATATCTCAATAATATCTTGATTAAAATCAATGTAAGATAGGAGCTTAAATACAATCAATGCAATACATATGCCTCACACTTAATGCTTATAAAATGCACGAACCAATTCCAATCACATTCAACAATCACAAGAAACTCAAATCTTATTAATCACAAGTCAAAAGCAACATATTAACACTCATTTTAAGGGTAAAGAAAAGCCTATATCGTAATAACCAATTAACTAAACCAAATTCCCCAAATAATATCCATTGACACCTATAATGGTGTATCAATAAAACACATGCAATAAAAAAGTTTCTACAACTTCAAGAGAGAAATAAACAATATAACAAATTTCATAACACTTTAAAAACTCATAAAAAATTAATTGAAGCAATAAAATTGAGTTTAATGCAATTTAAAATCATATTGAAATAAGATGAATACAAGCTATCAATTTATTCAGTGTTTACGTTCCAACTCCAATATCAATGATTCTAACATTTCAAATTTTGTAAAATTAACACAATAAACCTTCTAGAATCGTAATCAATTAGTTAATAATGGCTTGAAATAATAAACATAAAATTCAGGCATTAAATAGAATGATTATATCAAGAACAAAATAAGAACATGAAAAGCTATCAATTATGGATAGTTTCACTTTTAGCTCCAATAACTAATGATTCTTACCATATACACACCTAAAATTATCATAATAAACTTACTAGAAGGTAAAAAAACCAAAAAATAACAAATAACAATAGATTGGAACAATTTTCAAACACAAAGATTGGATTTAAATCAAGGAAAATGAGTATGAAATATAAAATGCCCAAATCTTGACACGTTTGGCATATTTAAATATTTAAGCTTTTAACTAAAGAAATGCAATCCTAAAAATGTGAACAAATGATCAAACCAACTCCTGAATACCTAAACAAACTAGGAACAACAAATTTGCATTTCTAGAAATGATACGGAATCAAAAGAAAACAACATAAAGAAAGATGAACAATGATGAACACAAACTTTGGTAGCCTTGGTGTTTTGAGATTTTTGAGCATGTAAATTTTTTTTTAGGAGCATAAAGATCTGATAGAAATATTTAAAAATGTTATTTATAGGGATAGGAAGGGATTGGAGTCGTTAGGAGCAAAAACTGGCTGTTTAAGACTTAAAAATCCATTGAAACCTGGAAAAAAAATTAGTCGTTATTATGTCGGGCCTGAAACAACAATTTCATTAACTATTATCAGCATCACTGATATCTTAAGTCAACTACGATTGATCTTCTGTTGAACTACAATAATGGTTACTCATATACATTAGCAGTGCATAGCTAACAGCCGTTAATACTTGTTGTTTTACCCTTACATTTATATAAAAATAACTTAATCCAAATCCAAAACACTTCAACCAATTTCCTAACATCAAATATAACTTCAAACAAGTTTTCAAAAACCTTTTAACACATAAAGAGGATTTCTTTAAAAACAATTCATACATATTCCACTTGATAATTCCATTTCATACAAATGTAACATTCTAAAAATTTCCTAACATGTCAGTATCATAATTAAATTCAACTAATCACTAAATTATTTATACAAAATCTATATGTAAATGTGAACCCTTTTTAAACATTGATTAAGATCAAGAAAACTTACATATTAAGACACTTTACTAAACCTATTCAAACTTAATTTTCTTCTCTTGATCTTCACTTAAATTCTTTAATGCTTATTCTACTTCTATTTTCTTTATTGATGCTCTTTTACTTTAGGCTCCAACACATGTCATTCCATATTATGCATCGATTTAGCATTCCAATGCATCAAAACTCAAACATTAGTAATAATAATATTTTTTTCATCATCAAAATATATGATTAAAACTTCCTTGGTTCAACATAATCTTATCTGCATATATTAATTTAATCATTTATTAGGTTACTATAATAACATTAGTAAGTTCCATGTCAAAAACTTTTTAAAGAAGATACTTGATTGTTTTCTTTATAAAACGCCCTTCTTCTAGGCATTGTAGTTCAATTTGTTGCCTCTTCTTTTACTTTACTTCTTGAGTTTAGTCATGAAACCTAAAGTGAATCTACGAAGTTAGACATGTTTCAATTCACAAAAGCTTCTCTTAAGGAAAGGCTCATTTGGTGCCATATGAGTAGTTGCTTATTATCACAAGAAATGCAAGAAAGCATAAGAGAAGAGAGAAAAGCTATGATTAACGAAGAGAGAAGAGTGTAGATATATGGTTAAAGTGCATAGGTCAAAGGGAGAGAGAGAGAGAGAGAGATGAATTTATATATGAAACTGACTACGAGACTCGTGTTTAAAGATGTTATTTAGGGTGGGGATGAGGAGGTTTCCTAACCATGGGGCCCGTAGGTTTTTTGTGTTGGTTTATGCCCTTGCAGCCAATTTATTGGTTGTAATTTCTTTTTGTATGACATTATTTTAATTCAATAAAAGGCATTCTTTATCTTTATGTATTTGTTATTT
>JAOXYD010000135.1:7739251-7756672 GCA_028565735.1 Pinacopodium congolense
TATTTTAAAATTAAATATATTTTTATAAAATTAAATATAAAGATATCTTAATTGAAATATTATGAATAAAATGTTATATTAATTGTTATTATGTCAAATTTATATTATTATTAATTTTTTATGTAGGATTAAAGTAAAATTAAAAATATAAAATACAATATATAAGAGGACTATTTTATAAATTTTATAAAATTCAGGAACTGATTTATAATTTTAAAAAATTAGCCGAAACGGGATCGGTATTGACCGGTACCAGTACAGTACCATAACAAAACTAAATCCGGTACCGTTATCGATACGGTATTTAAAACTTTGATCTTTACTCACTAATTCATTATAATTATATCTATATAAGACCTAAACTCTAATACTAATTGTTGGTCTTTTTTGGCACTTAAAAGGGGGTGAATTAAGGGCTTTCAAAAAAAATTTTCTAAGTTAATCAACCTAACTTCACCAATTTTCTAATATGCTGAAGCTAAAATATAATTCCTAATTCACCAAATTAAAGTATATAAACAACAAATTAAATAACTTATAAATAAATGCATAAATGTAAAAGGGTAAACAAAGAGAGATCACAAACAATTTATACTGGTTCAAAGTTATCTACTTTCTCCTATGTATAATCTCTAACATATCTTATTGAGAATTTCACTATAATCTAAGAAATAAAACATTAGAAATATAACTCCTTTTAAAACTCAAGGATAACCTTTTGCTCTTCTTTTTCTAGACTCAAGAATAACCTATCTTTCACACTCCCTTTTTCTAAGATTTAAGAATAAACTTACAATATTCTCTTTTTATGGTTTAAGGATAACATTACTTACAAAAATTACTCATAATATTTTCAACTTACAAACTTCACTTCTAATATACATTTTTCACAGATTACCTTCAAACATTGTCACAGTTGACTCAGAAGGTATATAAGGGGCTCACTTACACTTAGAATGAATACAATATCAAACTTAAAACAAATTTTCAATACTCATACAACAAGAAAAATCAGATTTCACTAAAAACTTATTAACAAAGATCACAAATTTTTAATATTTTTCTATGAATATTTTCCATAAACTTGATGCATAAATTCCATGCAAAAATACCTATGTATAGGTCCAAAACCTCAAACTAGTCATATTTTACCATTGCACAATGTTATAACGCATTAAAGTCATTTTCCCATTGAGAAATAACTGTTGGAACACAAAATTTAGACATTAATGACGGTTAATATTGAGAAACAACAACACCGTTTATATTCCGCCATTCATGTCCCACTTCATCATAGGTTGTATAATGGCATCGTTGATCCCTTAATGAACTGCCTTTGTGCATCCTAAATAATCTAGCAAAACTTGATGAAAACCTTTCAAAACCACTTAAAACCATTTCCAAAACTTTAAAATATATTCTTCACTCAATCAAACACATTTTAACACATTCCAAACATTATCTAACCGATCTTAATACCATTTAACAAAATTCAACTCAATCATACAACTTAACATAATCACATTTATCCAGTTTACCAATTTTCCTTAACAGCTTTATTCTAACTAATTTCAATATCAATTTCAACTCATCTTTTTACTCAATCACATATATTACCACTTGATTTACCATATTCATTAACTAAAACACATAAGATATAAGTCTTACCATTTTACAAAATACATATATTCAGTTATTGCCACATACTCATACAATTAAATACAAGCACTCATTTATACATCTGGAGGATCTCCACATACAATAATCACATAAAATATCTCTTGATTATCCATCCTATATGTAAAATATTAAACATGAATGTAATATACATGATGTGAGCCCTTTAACACTATGGTAAGATTAAGATGACACTTACCTTAAGACTTACACACATGACTTATTAAATTCTATCTTGATCTTCATCTTGAGCCTTCTCCTTTGATCTTTATAAACTTTATCTTGTCCTTAAAGATCTTGGTTTCCAAAGCTCCATTGATGCATTCTCATCCCACATGCTCCAACATATACTTCAAACTCTGACCTTTTCTTTAATCTTTCTTTGAAAACATCATCGCTCACATTGACAAACACAACCTTTACCTTCACCCTATCTTTTCAATAACATATTAAATAAACAATCATCAACAGTAAAAAAAATTTCATCATCAAAACAAATGTGGAACTACTTTTGGTTCAATAATCTCTTCCTTTTTTATTCAAACACATCATCACTCATATAGACAAACATAACCTTTATCTTCAACTATCTTTTTAACAACACATTAAAAAAACAACCATTATTAGTAATGTTTTGTCATTATCAAAACAAATGTGGAACCACCTTTGATTCAACATAATTATTTCGTGTTCAAATTGCTTCCATAATAGAATCATGCTAATCAAGGCTCTTATATAGAAATAGATCTTTTCCTATTTCACCCTACTTTGGAAAATTATTCTTTAAAAATGTTATATCTTGTGACTCAAATTCAGTTACTTCTTCACTACTTTGTTTACCAATGAACCCACATCTTTTTTAGTGTTTTAAATATCTAGTAAAGATAGTTTTCTTCCTTGTTAAGTCTAATTTTCTATATTTTTTAGATAGGACATGAAAATAAGTAGCACACTCCCAAGATCTGAAATTTGACATGTTAGGTCTTCTATCTGTCCATAACTTATACAGTGCACTTGTAATCGATTTTGTGGGTACTCGATTAAGTATATAAATGGTTGTAAAAAATGCGTTACCTTAAAAGGTGATTGGTACATTTACTTATGATGTAATCAACCTAATCATTTCCAATAGAATCCTATTTTGTCTTTTAATGACACTATTTTGTTGTGAAATTCTAGAAATAGCCATCTATCTTTCTATTCCTCTTTCATAATATAGAATTTTGAACTTATCAGATAAGTATTCTTGATCTCGATCAGTTCGTAATTCATTTATCTTCTTGTCTAATTAATTGTCAACCAAATGTATATATTTTATAAAACAAGTTAATGCTTTTGATTTTCAAGAAATTAAGTAAACGTGACCATACTGATTATAGTCATCTTATGAAATACACTATCCCACATTTTACCCTTACATTTAATAGACCACAGATATCAAAATAAACTAATTGCAATGGATATGAAACTTGTGTTCCCTTTCTAATTGACTTTCTTTCCTTTTTATCAGTTAGATAATTTTTAAATTTACATAAACCTATTTAATGTAAATTATCTAAAGAGTTTTCTTCAATCAATCGACTTATTCAATTTTGACCAATATAATATAATCTAGTATACCACAAATTTACGTCGATATTGGAGTTACCAGATGATATAAATAATGAATAACTAATATTATTATTTACATTCACAACATCCAATATAATGAAATCATCAAACATAAAACCATGTAAATAGTAAATGATTGAAGGGTATGAATCCAATATATCATTATGGAAGTTTATTTTAAATCTAAGTCTAATTAAAATTTACATAAAAAGGGGATTTCGCCAAATTTGTGAAGCATATAGCACTTCATATAAAATGAGAGGTCTCCACCATATATGTCTAATTCACATATGTCAATTCCTTGTAGAACAGTTTTGAAATTATTACATATTTAAAGTAATCATGTTCCATTTGGGACTGTATATTTCACTTTTGTACGAAATTATAAAGAACTCAAATGTGAAAATGGTATGATAATACAATATGATAACAATGTTGCAGTTATCATTGATCAAGAAGGAAATCCAAGGGGAACTCAAATTTTTGGTGCTGTCGTGCAGGAAGTTGACCCTTGTGAACAACTTGATGCATTACTAAACTTTGTCTTACGTAAAGTTGCTAGAGTACGATTAACCTATGGATTTGAAATAACTACTTAGATACCTAGTATTAGCCATAATTTACAAGAACATTTTGTAGTTTAGGGGTATTTTAGTGATAAGTTCTATAAGAACGGGACGATCCTATTTGTTCAAATACCAAATAACAAATTCCTATGTTCCTTTCATTACATGAAACTTTCGTTATTAAGTTAGCCATAGACTTTACATGTTTTTAGCGATTTGCATGGAATCATCAAATGATACAAGTTTTGGATAAGAATCTACAACACACTAGAATACCCTTATTGATGATCCTTTACTCTGACAGTAACCACTCGAATTTTTGATATTCTTTTTTTTTCTTATTAAATGAACGGAATCTTCTCATGGAAATCCTTGCTCTCCCACTTCACACCTTAGAACGCACTATTCTTATAGAGAGAGAGAGAGGTGCCTCAATGGCGATTATAATGAATAAGTCATTAATATCAAATCTAAATGACGAATCAAAAACTTCTATAGAATCATCATACAATCATACCCAATTCGATGGAATTGTTTGATCTTAACCTATAATTTTGCACGTGAGGGGTTATTTCTTAGTTTCGTCCAATCATTAATAACTTGATTATTTTTAGAGAATAGTATCGTGATTAGTTGCTCTTGAGTTTACAATCTACAAAGGATGCGATTCAATTAGAAAAACATAATAAAAATGTTCACTGAGCAATTGTTTATACTATAAAGCTATACATTTTTAGGTTTGATACAATTTCAAGTAAAATAGGCCTTATTACCACAATTATAACACTCAACTTATTTCATGTTCTTCTTTTTGACAAGATGTTTTCCCTTTCTATGTTAATTATACTTGGCCTTCTTGGAATCCTGAGTAGAGTTGTTAAATATTTTATTCCTTTTCCACTTAGATCTATCATGATGCTTATGTTTCTTTCTTACAACTTCATATAAGTTAAGACTAAAGGCATATACTTCAGAAAAACATCTTTGAGGATTAAAGATGATCTTCCTCTAATATAAGATACCTTGTAGTATCTTTCATTATCTTGATGCTCACATTATGTGTATCTTTATATGCTCATAACTCTAAGGTAGTAAGGGAATCATAACTTGTACTTATTGTTCATATGAAAGCTTGTAACTAGCTCCTAAAATGTTTTTACATTGTATGACACAAGCACTTTTTATATGAGCCAAACCTTATAATGAGCTATCTCACTTTAGTCACTAAGGCGCACCCCTAACTCGTATAGCTAAAGCAGATTACATGTCTTTAGTAGTTTTGTACTTGTAGAACTCATGTATGATAGCATTATTTATGTTACTCAACAAAGTTATGCAAGCCAATGAGTTCTTTTTCCGTAGTTCATATGCATTACGATCTCTTTTATGTTTGATTGTACTACCCTCTTCAGGAATGTATATGTTTATATTTCGTGGTTCCAGAGCTTCTTACTCTTCTAGTACATATTAGATTTTGATTCTATAAATTACATAATTGTCACTGTTTATTAAGTTCAACAACAATATTCTTTCGTTGATAGTAATCTAGAGAACTACTAAAAATATAGTCTACAAAAGTATGTCTTTAAATTTTAATATTTTAATTAAGAAGAGAATAACACATTCGAAAAAAAGAAACTATACTTCATATTCGTAACCCAAAGAAAATGGAACAAAATCACAAAGTCATCTCTTCAAAATATAGCAAGGACAAAGCAAAATCATCTATAATCTATATCTATCATATAAAATAGGATATGTTTAAGATAATGCAGAACAAATCATTTCTTCAAATAATTACTTACAAAAATATCATAGATAGAATAGATTTTATACATTAAATCATTTTTTTAAACAAACACTTATCTCTTACTTTGTTCTAAATTTTAATATGCATATTTAACGTGGCTATGATTGATATCAATGTAAAAATTTTATAAAATCACAAAGATTACAAATTGACAGAATTATTTATATTTTTTTCGAAAATGCAGAATTATTCATAATTGTATGCATCTTTAATAATAAAAACAATCACTTGCATATTATTTTGGTTTTCCTGGTTAGGGAACTTTATATCTAGTAGAATTTTTCTTATGCAGGTCTTCTCTTTTTTCAAAATGATTACTCCAAATCATATGTTAAACATTAACTTTTATATTAAATCTGAAACGTTATGTCCCTTCCAATTCAAATTGAAGAAACATGTCCTATCACAAGTGGACTTTTATGTTTAACGTGTATGTATTTCCAAAGTTTAAAGATATCTTCCTTCTTTCACCTTTTTATGACCTCAGTCGATTATTTGTTGGCAAAGAAGTTGTTCGGCCATTTTCTTTACTCCATTTTTTAAAATTATGTCTCATATACTTTATGCTATTTCCGTTTTTGGTTTTCGTTTCTGTTTCGTCAATAATATATCTTTGTTCTTGCATAGCATTCAGTAGGAAAGTTGACACTTTTAATTTTCACGAACAAATTATTATACCATCTTCTGCCAAGAATTTATAGCCTCTAATTTAAAGTTCAAAAGCTGAAATTTCAATCTCTTATTCTCCCACTCCTAAATTGAAAGTTTGGTTTCTACTCATACAAGCAATTAATGAAAGTTTACGTTAATTTATCAGATTTCTCTGGCAGGAAGAAACCACCAAAAAGTTGGTTATCCCAGCTCAAGTTATTTACATCTTTTACGTGTACGTTAGGCAAACTAGTATGAATCCAATTATAGAAGAGCAAAAACCAAGACAAATTCCAAACTTGTCCCACTCAAAGTCTAGCTAGTTTAATTTGTTGATGTTCCTTTATATATATATATATATATATATATATAAACTGAAAAACTCAACTCTTGCTATAATGTAAATAACTTGAATTGTAATTTGCGAATTATTATGAACATCTAATTATTTATTTAATGCACATCTGAAACAATTGTATAAAAAATATACTGTGAAATATATAAATGTCTGATAGTGGACGCTATTAATTCATGTTTTTGGCTTTTATTTAACATTGGATTTTTTGAGAGCTTAGTTGAAATGTGTACTTTTCATGACATGCCATTTATGCAGGAGCATATAATTAATTGTGAAAATGAGGCTGGCTAATGCGACAACAACAATAAGTAGCTGGTTTTATTTTCATTAAAGCGGCTCATTTGTCCCTAAAAATATAAACGATTGGTCCTACACGTGATATAGTTATCGACAAATATTCTGAGTTTCTGACCACAGGTTTGATGAAAATGACTTTTTTCATTTAATTTTTTTGGTGTACTTTATGTCAAATTCAAATATACATATATGGAAAATGATGACCCTTCTTAAATTAGACTTGTTTGTTTTTTAATTTTTATTTCTTATTTTTTAAAATATAAAAATTAATTAAAAAATATATTAATACAATACAAAAATTAAAAAAAATATAATAATCAAAATAGAAATACAATAATTATAATAAAAAATTAAAATTCACAACTTAATTAAACATGTCATAAGATTCACGTTTATAAATTTATCGTTTTAAAAAAGAAATTAAAAAATTATTAATATAAGTCACGAATAAAGAAAAAGAGCCAAGCCATTATGATTATAAATCTTTATTTGTTTGGTCTACTTATCTATCTTCATTTCTTATATTTTATGTGTTTTGAAACCAATACCATCACGTTGTTGAAGTTTAGTTTTAAATTCCGTAAACCTAAGACACCTCATCACCATTGATGGTTGAATGATTCTTCTTTATCCCTGGACTCCACATATAGTTGGAAAGCTTCAAATAATTAACACAAAATATTATAAATAACAATTTATATAATGGTGAAATCAAAGAATGTGTTCCAATTGTTTTGGAATATGCTGATGAAATATTATTCTTTACAATCTTTTAGGGAATCGTACAAATTCTAATTATATACGTGTGAAAATCCTCCACGTCACTCATCCAGACGTACTCCTGCCATCTCGTGATGAAAACGACGACGAATTAGAAGTTGACGAAACACTTCCTTGAGCGCCCGAGGCGTGAAGCAAGTCAGATAAGTAATTATCCAAATCCTCCGGGGCAAATCGGACAATTAAATCACTCCCTACCTCTCTCCTCATCACCAACCTATGCTTCTCATAAAATTCCCGGTACATCGGAACAATCTTTCTGGCCACGGACTTCTTGATCTCGTCTCGAAGCTTCGAGTCCTTAACAACCCACGAACTCTGCTTCTTGTATGCCTCTTCAAACGCGGTGTTGAATCTGATGAAACACCCTTTAGCTTCGTTCACCGAAATCTCCACCGCTGCATTCTGCGGCAGAGCAGTCATAACTCGGCTCCATCCCATGCGCTCGTAGTTAGCCGCGTATTGCCTCACCTTCGAGACGTGTTTGGTCACCCACTCTTCACCAAGAAGAAACTTCAAGCTCGAAGTGCACACCTTGTTAACAGAATACTGTAGATTGTTGGCTAGAAACAGATACGAGAGAGCCACGTCCTTGTAAAGCTGAGCTTTGCCGTCGAGCTTGCAGAGGAGAACGAGGATAAGCCACGCGAATCGCGTGGAGATCACAGACAAGACATTGTCGTCGCTTTCGAGACTTCCGAAGTAAGATTCTGGTAGTGGTGACGGCACTTTCAAGGGCCAGTCGGCGACGATGTCCGTTAGCGGTCCGTTGTAGTCGGCAAGAAAAGCAACGTAGTTCATTACGTAGCGAGTGAGTGGGTGGATTCCGCCGCCGGGAACAGATTTCGAGTTGTCTTTGGAAATCGCGGTCTCGAAGTTGGTGAGCATTATACGTACGGCTTCTCCGAGTTTGACCATGGAATTGACAACTTGTGTTCGGATAGCAGAGCTTGATTGGAAGCTGAAGATGGCCTCTATCTCAGGCCAGAGGTCGGACATGGTCTCGTACAGGTCGAGAGTTCTGAAGATTCTCTCGGGGGCTTTTTTGCTCTTGGAGACATTTTCCGGGAATGCAAACAGCGTTGAAGCGGCTTCTTTAGTGATGTCCGTAAAGCAGGATTCTGTGACGGAGAGAGAAGCGGAGAAGACGTGGTCGCAAAGAATTCTCTCTCCGAAAAACAACGTCCTGACGGCGATCTTCACGGCTTTAAGCCACTGCTTGATTTTGAACTCAAGAGCTTCCCACTCCATCTTTTGAATCTGCGAGACAGCGAGTCTCTCAACAACAAGATGATACAAAGCCTCATCCACTATAGACTGTCGAATTATCTTATATATCTTCACACACTCAATCCCATAACCCGATCCAATCATGCAATCAGCAATGGACTTCAAATCCGACATCGCTACCGTGGAAGCTCTCTCTACTTCTGTTACCTCGTCTCCGAGTCTGGAAGAAGTATCATCTTCGCAATCCTCTTCAAAATCCGACAAGCTTGACCTCGACTCCCTAGAAGAGCGGCTCGACACGGACTCAGGGTCGAGATGCTGTCTGTTGGACTTCAAGATCTGGTAAAACTCCTTTTCCAGTCTCTTCATAGCAGTTTGCATCAGCCTCTGTCCTTGCAGAAGCTTCTCCGAGGTGGGGTTTTCGGAGATGTAGTACTGCATAACAGACTGCAGTTGTTTAATTGAGTTCAGGTACTGTTTAGACTCGGGACGATTCTCGGCGGAGAAAAGAGAGTCTAAATTAAAATAACTAGATGATTCTGATGAGGATGAGTCCCATTTGGAAATGAGAAACTGGGCAGTCTCGAATTTCTCGTCCATTAAAGTTTCGGAGAAGGCGTGGTGGTGCGGCGGCGATGGCAGAGGAGAGGTTGCTGGGGATTGCTTAAAGAAGATGGTTCTCATTCCCTTTTTCGGCATGTAAGTACAGATTGAATGCAGACAGTTCAGGATGTCTAACCAAACTTTCCAGAGGTTGCAGAAATGGTAAAATTCCGTTGGTTGATGGAATTGTCAGTTGTAGAGATAAGGTGTGATGGAGGGGTATTAATAGAGAGAGCAGAGCACACGTGAGGTCTAGGTATTTCCTAGGGCTCTTGAGAATTTGACTTTGTCTACGCAGGTCTACGCGCTTGCTTTGCTATGCTCGCTTTTTGGGTTCTTTGGTTTTTGAAAGTGAAAAATATTTCAAAATAAGGGAAGTTGCGACTTGCGAGAGTTCATTATGAAATTGCCGTCCAATCAGACTTTGGCCGTTTGTTTTGTGGTGTGTATTGAACGGGAAGATGTCAAGCAAGTTCTTCTTTTCTCACATTTCATTGGTTGTATCAATTCAAATTAACTAAACAAAGAAATATGATATCGTGGTTTTATTTAATGTCTACTACTCCTAAGACTTAAATTTATAACAATAATTTATAGGGTTTTATCTGTGAAAAATACCTAAACAAATGTGTAAACGCAATGAAACCTTTAAACATGAGAAACTTTTCGAGCTTATGACAATTTGGAAACTTCTGCGTGTGATTTTGCTTTTGGAGGTGTTAGACAACAATCCAAGTCAAATCCTTTTTAGTTCTTGGTCTTCACAAAACATTTGCCCAATTTTGGATATTCAGAGCCGAGTTGTTAAAAATCAATGCTCAACATTGTCATCCACCTCACGTCCAGCTAACTTCAAACTCCTCTATGGGCGGAGTTGCCGCTTTTGGAATTACTTTGCAGTTTCTAGAACTTAAATTGTCAAAAAAGAATCAAACAAAAGAAATAAAATGCGAAAAAAAAATTTTTATTAATTACACACTTCATCAAATCAATTACTTACTATTTTGTACCAACTCCTTTATACAAAGGAATGCGGTCAATTTATAATAGAATTTAATATATTATTTATATTATTACCAAGTTTATTTTTAGTTAACTAGCAATCATATAAGAATTTCTTATAATTAAATATTAATAGTTACCAACACTTGACTTGGTAAAAATTAATATAGAAAATTATATTAATATAATTATCCTTGAACAATATTTTAATTTAATGATGATGATCATTTGAAGAATTTCTCCTAAAAATTTAAAATTAATAGGATTGTGAGTTTTATGTCCAAATATTTTTATAAGCTTAAAAACTTACTAAAATTGACTACGGAAGTTACCAGTTATCACTAGCCAATAGCTTCGCACCATTGTTGCGGACAACCCGATACGCGTCGTGCCGGAAACGCCAAAATATGAAACGACAGGCCGTGTACAGTGACATTAAATTGTAGATATCGCACGGTAAGTTGAAATAAATTAATTAACGCGTTAATGCCGTAATCAGAGTAAACCAACAACAATAGTTAGCATAACAGGCTATAGCCAGACATAAATGGATGTTTTCTAATAGTGGATAACTATATATAAATGAAAGGAAAAAATTTTACTTTTGGCTAATTAGGAAGCAATGCAGTGTAACATATGAGGAGTGAAGGCGGACAAGATTTTGTTAAAAGTGGAATCCAAAAAGTATATTTTAATTATTTTTTTCAAATTTTTATTTGTTAAAAATTGTACTACATTTCAACTTATAATGTTGATTAATTTAATTATCTTTTATACATCAATGGATTAAATTTCGATGTACAATACTATAACAGAGCTTAGTTAGAATATCATGTCACCAAGCTAACTTAGTATTTCCACTAAAAACGAAGATGGGTATACAAAAAAATTTTAATTATTGGTGCGTGTGGCTCATTAATACCTCACGTCCCATAATTACTAGGCGAAAGCGGGACCGACCTGCTAGTCATTCATAATTAAAACAATAATTTCAATAAATTTCGTTTTATTACGTATCCATCATTCCATCTCCATCATTACTTTCTTTATATAAATTTAAGCATAAAAGTAGGGTTATATGGCCCAATCCCAAATTGATAGAAAGTAGGGTTGGACCAGTCAGTCATCCACTGCGTTGAATTGGTAAAATTAATTTACAAAGATTAATATATAATATTAAAATTAAGTTGAAAGCATAGAGTATATTTGATAATGTTTTTCTTTTTAAATATAAAAATTAAAAAAAAACATATTAATAACATATTAATATAATATAAAAATTAAAAATATATAAAAAATTAAAACAAAAAATTAAATTTCAGGTTTAAGCGTAAAATTGAATTTGACTATGAATGATTACAGGAAGGATTGTTTTTGCGTCGGCTTTTTGAATTGATTGGTGATTATTGACTTGTACAAGTATAGATCCACCGAACCTCCCCATCTTTTTGACGTTTAAAACAGAGGTTGGCGAATGTTATATCGTTTAGGAATATTTAATTAGATGTAGGATATAAAATTTATTGTGGTTGTTATATTTTAGTATTAATTATTTTTTTATTATATTAATATTTTTTATTTTAAAAAATAAAAAAAATTAAAATTCAGCTAAACAATTAATTAACTCGTATAATTGTGGCCTCATGCAACTTCCCCATCTCTTGACGTGGAAAGCTGAGGTTCGGGAATGCTCTATCATTTGACATATGTTTCGTTTCTTATCAAACCATCATTATTATTATTATTATTAGGATGTCGATTGTGGACTACCACATTATTCTTGTCCAAAAACTGATTAGTCAAATGGAACGGAAGATTCATATGTACGAGTATATGACAATTCTCAACTTACTCAATCTTGACGTGGATTAGTTTCCGTTTAACAAACTTTTTAATAGATTCCTTAGTTAACTTGACCAGTTTGAGAGTCCACTAATTATCTGAAGAAGGAAAATAGATATATGGCATTAGGATTTACTAATGTTGGTTGACATTTTGAGATCCTTAAAGATGTTCTCCGTCCACTCAATGTCAGTAATTAAAGATATATTTAGTATTATTATTAGTTGTAATTTTTATATTTTTATATAAATTTTTTATTTTAATATTTTTTAATTTTTATATCATATTAATATATTATTTTTTTAATTTTATACTTAAAAAATAAAATTAAAATTAAAAAATAATACAAAACGTGACCTAATTGAATCGTAACCTAATTTCAGTAAAACGTTACTTACACCTTAAAAGATCGGCCTATACCTAGCAAGACTTTTCCTCTACAACATGTTTTTGGTTATGTACCTACAGGCAGGAATGGAAGCAGTTAGGGTTCGTGGATGCAGCTGCCTCGTTGATTCGACCTTGATTTGCCCTTTTTTTTTTAATTTTCACATCTTCCTATATGTGCTTTAACTCGTAGATTTTGTCAAGGATGACAAGGTGTCTTTACTCTTTTCCGAGGAAAAGACGAGAGAAATTTACCCTCATTGATAACACAAAAAATAAGTTTTTCAAATAATTATAAATACAGAAGGAAAACTAAATTGAACTAAATTTCTAACTCCAATCTTGCCTCCATACTTCTGTTAGTTTTTGCCTAATTCAATTAATGCTTTACATTGCCCTAAAATAAACTTTCACTTAAATACGCAAGCTGCCTTCTATGTTTACATTGAACAAATTATCGAAACAGTAGTCAAATCCCCCCCTTTTTTTAAAATTTAAATCATATGCTGTGTCTCAAATTCCAAAATCTCATTTTGAATTGGATCACCCAAAGGATTCGGCACAATTTCACCAACAAAGCATCAGTACGTTTCCCGAAATCATACGTCCGAAGATGGTTACGCGTGAAGCAAAAAGAATGGGCTTCTAAAATTAGAAATATCAAGAATATAATACACATAATGGTCACATAGCAAGCAAAGTATTTATTATATATTCTTTTACATTATACTAATATATATATATATATATACATATATAAGAAAAACTAGAGAGTGCCTAGTGAATGGTCCCCATGACCCTCTTAGGAGCTCCAATATCATTTTCTCTAAAATTTTAGGGATAAAATTGGTATTATACAAATTTAATATTATACTAAAAAAATTTAAAAGTGATTTAACAAGTTACCATTATATTATTTTAAGGGGTTTTGAATTTTAAAATTTAAATTTTAGGTTTTTAAAATTTAAGATTTAAGATTTAAGATTTAAGATTCTATATCATATATCAGAATCAGAAATAATGACGTGATTGCTTTTCTTTGTTTAAGACTACATTAACGGTATCAATGAAAATTAATATAATAATGATGAAGTAGGGACCAGCGAGCAACAAAAACAAAAAGAGGTCGGGAGTCAATATTGGGTTGGCTTCTTTAGTTAGTGGTGAATCCCACGTGGGATTCCCCTTTTATAAATTTGAATTTTTTATTTTATTTTAAATTTTTTATACAATATTTTTTGTTATTTTATATTTTTTAAATATTTATTTACAGTTTTATTCTTGACTCACTTATAAATTTACTTTTAATTAATTTATCTTTTGACTTTTATTTATTTTTATAATTTATAAAAATAAAAAATCAGGAGTGAACATGGAATTGGCTTCCTAGTTCTTTTCAAACAAAACTTACCTGACCGCGTCATCGCTGACTCTCATCCAATGGTCATACTTGATGCCGTTGGCCCGTTGCAATTGACCAATGAGGCCATAAAAGGCTCGAAATTATTGACTTCGGTAGAGGGTGGGACTTGGGAGATTCTTTTATATAAATTAAAATGTAAACGTGCGAATTTTCATGCGGCTCCAATTGTTTAGGGTTTAGGCTGCTAATTATAAAAAGAGAAAAATTACATGTATTCTATTAATAATTTTTTATGATAATTTTTATATAAGATAATAATTATTTTTATTTTATATAAAAATGACCATAAAAATTATAATTAAAATGCCATGTAATTAAATCTTTAATAAAAATTTAACCTTTTGTTATTTTAAACGTGATAATTCTTTGAAAATCTCATCGCATTTGTTGATAGATAGATACCTTTATGAATCGAATTTCATTGTTAAAAATATATGCAAAAATTGAATGTAAATAATCATTTGTTTTAAGAAATAATTATTTTAATTCCATATTAGAGTTTAAAACCAAGTAGAAGATCGTAATTACCAAGCAGTTACATATACAGAACATGAACAATTAACTGATAATCATTTCTGAAAATATATTCGATACAAATAAATAACATTATCATTCACAACCTATATGCTCAAACATATATGCTTAAATATGAAAAATTAACTGATAAATCACATTATCATTCACAGCCTATATTTACAACCTCTAAAAGTTCTAGAGGCTCAAACACATGGACTAAGGAACAAGGAAGTAAAAGCCTATATGCTTTGAACAACTCAGTTGGTTTCTTCGTGCCTAGTTTTACTTGAATGTCAACAGCTGGTTACCTTAAGAGGATATTTGGTTCAGCTGGTTACCTAGTTTCATTGAATGATGAAATGCATGCATATATGTAGCAGAAGTTAGTTTAAAGGTTATATGTCATAAAGTTGTTGGATCAAGTACATGAACAAGAAAAATCTTTTAGCAATAAGACTATGATATTAACATTCCAAATGATTATCATAGGCTAAACAAGGATCAAGTAAAAAAAAGACCAAAGTATAATGAAATTTTAATCAAATCAACGCAAAATCTACACAGTATAACCACAATAACACAAGTTAAAGATCATGAATTCAACCTCTAATCTATCCCCTCTTTTAAAAACTACCCATTACAAGAAACAAAGAAAGAGAGAAAGGTTAAGAGAAAAAAATAAGCTTTTAATAAGTTGTTAAGAGACAGGCATGATTCTCAAAAAATGTAAAACAGCCCAAAAGATGTAAAACAACCCAAAACAACATAAAAAGGAACAAACTTACAAAGGAAAGACTAATGATTTTCCTTTTCATACAAACTAAAAAGGACATTTCATTAGTTAACCACATACAAATAAGGGAATTCAATTTCTATGTTTCTTTTTCCACCTTCCAACTACTCATTAAAGCAAAACACAACTAAAAGTGAAAGATAAATACTTGCCCTATTCAATCTTCTTTTTCTTGTTAGGTGATAATGGAATCTTCTTTAGAACACCTGCAGAGATAACCATATATAATGAATACTTTAAGCAACTATTAAATTAAGTGCTTCGTTAGTAAGAACTCACCAAATTCACAAAGAAGGCAACTAATAGTGTACTACCTCCAGACCTGGTTACTTGGGATTCTTCAAGTTTTTCTGTCACTTAGAGGTCTGAAATCACAAAAATAATTCAATTAAGAAGGCTGAACAACTCAATTATGTCATCTAGAGGTTTAAAATCACAAAAAAAATTCATTTCAAAAGGTTCAACAACTCAATTCTATCACTTAGAGGTCTGAAATCACAAAAACAACTCAATTCTATCACCTAGAGGTCTAAAATCACAAAACAACTCAATTCAGAAGGTTAAACAACTCAATCTGTCACCTAAAGGTATGAAATCGCATAAACAACTCAATTTAAAAGGTTAAACAACTCCATTCTATCACCTAGAGGTCTAAATTCACAAAAACAACATAACTAAAAAGGTTAAATAACTCAATTCTATCACTTAAAGTTCTGAAATCACTAAAACTTTCGGCCCTTATGTTAAGATCAAACAAATCTAAATTTAGTCCCTGTAACTGCAAGAGAAACTAATGTACTGATTGTACTAAGAGCAAACAAACCCATAGCTAAACCCATCTTCACCATCAGATAACTTAAAATATAAAAAATTGAAGAGAAAAGTGACCTGGGAGCTGGGCTTCGATCATTACCTAAAACAGATGGCTAGGTGAGGCGCGGTGACAAGCGGCAATGGACAGGCGACACAGCAACTCCAGGGACGATGACAATGAGCGGGGACTATGACTGTGAGGGCCGACGACTACCACAACAGCTTCAGGGACAGTTAGGGCCGACATCGACGCCGCGACAGACGATTGTAAGTGACAAAGGAGGGGTGAAGACTGACGAGCTGGTGACAGAGGTGAGCCGACGACAGTGAGGGGGCGAGAGCGACAGTGACAAAGTGTGAGGCAAAAAAGGGGGGAGCAACTGATTTGAGTCTTTGGTCTTCTCTTTTTTTCTCATAACTTTCATAAATTGCGTTTTGGTCCCAGGTATGGTACTAGGGACTAAATACCGGCCAGTACTGGTCGAAATAGTCGATATTTATATACGAAATGGAATTCATTGATTCCATTCTGTTACCTGCCAGAACGGAAAGGATCTGAAAACCTTGCTATTAATGCCAAAATCAAATCCTGAATCATATTTTACCTATTGCTAACAAACCAGGTTAGAATGTCTTCAAAACTAAAAAGTTGCGAGTTAATAAATCAGATCCTTTTAATGTTATTCCACACAAACCTAGAATAAACACAATTGAAAAGGAGATGACAAATTGATTCAAAAGGCTAATCACATAACTTGCATGTCAAAGGTAAGTTCAGATATGTAAGATTGTCTAACACTGGCAGCTTTTGTTTGGCATAGACCCAAAGAAAGAAAGAGACTTTAGGTTGTAGATGCTTACTCCAAACTATTGAGTACTAAGTCTAAACTGCACCTGCTACTATGAAAATACTTCTATAAGATTTATTGGAGAAATTTCCATATCGCTCCGTAATCCAAAGATATGAGTCATCCTTAGCAAGATTTGGCATATATGGAGGAAAAATTGAAGGCATGGTTGGATGCAATGGGAACCATCTATCTCCTCTAATGCACTCCATCT
>JAOXYD010000135.1:7757662-7774078 GCA_028565735.1 Pinacopodium congolense
ATTGTTTGGCTAGTGACAAAAATTAACTTAATAATAATACGACCTTGTCCCTATGAAATCGATCATATTTGTACTATGATTGACCCTATATAATTGGAGGCCTAGTTATTAGTGAGCTATCACAAGAGATGTTTGTATGATTAGCAAGTACGAGGTGAAGAATACATTGCAAGTATAAGAAAAATAAGCATATGAATACACAACCCCAAGAATTTCCAGCAACTTACCAGTTCTTTCGTGTGAGCTCAAGACCTTGTAACCAAATTCAAGGTATACTAATGATGAAATATATAGATTGAATAACGGAAAAACTACACAGTCGCCCTTATTGCCCCCCTCCTTTATGGCCCCTTACAACCTGCCTATACAATTCATACAACTTCTATAGACAGTGTATATAACACTACAATACAATTCATACAACAATATAGATAAATTTTAAACTACATACAATCTGTAGATTTTGAATACATCGTTGTAAGAAATGTGTTATAGTGTTATATGGACCCTATTTATAGAGATTGTATGAATTTTATAGACACAATGTAGATGAATTTTAAATTACATACAATCTGTAGTTTTTGAATACACCGTTATATGAACTGTATTATAATATTGTATGGATCCTATCTATAGAAGTTATATGAATTGTATAAATAAGTTGTATGGAGTCATGAGGGAGGACAAATTAAGAGAGGGTTGTGTAGTTGATCTCATTGAATAAATATAATAATATCATAAGCAAGAATTAGTAGAAATATAAGCAAATGCAATTCCCATATAAATAATTATATATATAATCATACCAAGAAATTTGTAATTTTGGTAATGTTCTAATTACAAATGGCCTTACGCCTCTAATTTGCTACTTTTACCTAATATGAACAATATTGTACAGTAAAAGGTACCTGATGTGCTCCTAATCTTTTCCAGCCCTGAAATATATGTGTTAATATGCTCTTTATCAACCAAAAGTCGCTCACTTCCAGGAAGTGGTAAGTCTTTCGATCTTGTAGAGTTTAACCAGAAGCATGACTTGAAACGTGCATGATTATTCAAACAACTCCTCAATTAATTCACCTGCAAGTATTTTCTCTATATCATTCACTGCTAGTTCAGATTCCATGGCAGAAAATCCAT
The DNA here is from genome assembly GCA_028565735.1 of Pinacopodium congolense. Classification (NCBI taxonomy): domain Eukaryota; kingdom Viridiplantae; phylum Streptophyta; class Magnoliopsida; order Malpighiales; family Erythroxylaceae; genus Pinacopodium; species Pinacopodium congolense. The sequence continues at coordinate 7,758,803 of JAOXYD010000135.1, forward strand.
TCCTCCAACCTAAATCCCACACTCCACCCACCACTTCTTTGCACCATATGTCTCTATACGATATTGCAAACCAATCGTCTCTGTGAAGGTCATTGCGCAGAGAGTCACAGTAGCTTTCAAGAGTCTCAACTCCATCACAAACTTCATTCAGCAACCTGCCTAATGTCAAAGAAATCCTGATACCTCCAACATAAGATGGAAGCAGAAGATGTCTGTCTTGTGAATCTTTGAGCCTTCTACGTCCAATGAATTCATTTGCATAGTCTAAATACAAACTCATCTCAATTTTTTCGGATTTGGTGATAGTAGTTGTTGCGATATGAGAACAACCCAAATTTAGATGAAAAAGCTCATCTACTTGAGTTAAAAAAGATGAATTGTTCATAAGTAAATCTTTCAAGTAGGATCCCTTTTTGAATCTTGTTCTGTTTCCGTCAGCTCCTTGCCAATATTTGGGTATAGCATAAGTTTCATAATCACAGTTCAGCAAAGAAGAGTTGCAGGGAGAACTTTGATTGTGACTGCAATGCTCTGTAAGAATATGAAAAGATCATAGGTGAGACTAAGCATACAGAAGCTACAAAATTATATATTTAGATAAACTTCATACAAAATGTTACGTCTACTTGATATTCAAAATGAATGAATAAGGCGTGCAAACTTGATTATGTGAAATTTAGTCTTATCACCAGCAGGATAACTATTAACGTGTCCTGAAAGGAATTACCTTGGGTTTGAATTATCAAGACATTAGCTTCTGTCTGTTTCTGTAGTTGATCTGCAGGCGTGCCATTGCTTATTTCCAGAACAGAGTCATTATAGAATATGGGATCAATGCTCTTAGCATTTCCTTTGAACACCGAATCATCAGTCTGCATGAAATTATAGACAAGGTAAGTTTGTATTCAGTAATTGGTAGACGTATAGTTTTGATATCATTTTATAGATTTCAAGAGCAAGTCAAAATGTGGATACTGGATAGACAAAAGCAAGACTTTTGTACTGCAAGACATATCCAGAAACGAATTAAATTATAACCCTGAGAAAGAATTAGAAGTAGGACTCACATCCTGTTTAGCTGGTTTCACTTCACTGAGTGCCTTGTCCTTGATCTTCTGACATTTGCAATCATGAATTCCAGCTCCTGTTGTGTGTCTCGAGAAGGCTTTTGGATTCTTTCTGTGCAGCTTTGGAGTTTTTGTCTTGGTAATGACTGATCCATTTTCGGGCTTTCTCTGTTCTATGGAAGTCTCCTTAGCTTGATCTCGAAATCTTGGACTACTTCTGCGCTTGAAAATTTTCCTTTTCTCTACTACCTTCTTGTTGATGACATCATTCTGAATCTTGTCTACTCTCGCATGTGTTTCCTCTGCTCCATCCTGTTGGTGGGTTGGGGGAATCAAAGCTTGCATTTGCTTGGAGGCCTTTAATTTTGTCCCAGCTACTTTCTCCTTCCCCCTTGCAACTGCTTTTGGATTTTTAGGCCATTGTTTAGGGACAAACCTCTGTGTCACATGCACTTGCGATTCCAATTTTTTGCCAATTCTGTTAGCTGATACAGTCCTTTCTTTCTCCTTAATCGATGTTACACGTTTCACGTATGGTTTTGCAACATGCCACGAATGTTCTTCAGCTAATTCTTCCTGGATGTACCTTCTGGTTGAAGTCTCTTCAGCTTCTGTCTTGCGGTCATTCTTGCTTAAATTTAAATATCCTTTTCTGTATTGTGTTGAGCTAAGAGCAAGCCTTCTTTGCACTTTGGTAGTTGCAGGCATTATCCTTGCGTTCAAGAATTTATCTTCCCAAGTTATAGAAGCTACCTGCTCTTCTGATTCCAAGCATTCAACAGGCAGAGGCTTTATTAGTACGACAGGCTGAATATCATTAGCCAACATATGTTGAGAATGGAAATCACCGGAATGATGAGAAAGTGTAGTGATGTCATTGATAAAACTTCTTTTAAGTAGTCCCTTAAGTTGCATGGATTCAAGCACTTCCTTCAACGACCTTTGCTCAGACTCAGCCTTTCCAAACGCGGCTTGCATTTCAATATCAGAAACAGTCCTTTCCCTCCTCAGGTTTTTGTCATTGTCCAAATGTCTCTGAGGAATTTGTTCCAATTGTGTTTGAGGCATGCTCTCAAGACCCATCAACTTGGCAATTAAATTTGGACCTTTTACCTTCCCCTGAGCAGTCTGTAATCTGAAAGAACCAAGGGATTCAGTGCTGTTGGATGACAATTGGTTTGAACTAGTTGAAGGCACTTCCGAAGCTCCGTCAAGATGCGCCTTCTCCATGGTAGTTGTGTTTGAAGGACTACTTTGCCCAGCAAGATTGTCGCTAACTGCTTTTCGAGCCTCGACAAGGAAGTCCCTCGAAGACACATTAGACGAAGTAAGTGGCCTTGGAGATCTTATTGAGTGGTTTTGATCTCTAGATTGAAATGTATGTGTTCCATCACTCCCCATTTCGTGTGTTCTTCCTTTCTGTGACTTGCCATTCTGTTTTGTCTTCAACTGAGCCATATACTTGGAGGCTTCTTGCAACTTTCCAAGCATGACCAGAGCCTCTTGCAGATCAAGAGTTCCTTTTATCAGCTCTTTTTCTATATCTTGAAATTGGCCATCATATCTCAGGTCCCTAGACCCTGAATCAATCACGTGCTGCAACTTCTGAGTTTCTCTGAAGATTTCCAGGACCTGAAATGAACGCGGACTATGTCTACGATACTCTTCTCTACTCTCTTTACAGACCGTCAACGTCTTCTCTTTCTCTGCCTTATATGCCAAAGATCGATCAGGACTCATTTGTTTTGCACGGGTTTCAATCTTAGGCCTCATCTTCTGCGATCCACTCTTGGATTTTTTTATCGTTGCACATTCTACAACTCCTTTCGAATCATCACAAGTGATAAATGACGTATACGTCATACTATGCCAAATCAAGATGTTTACACAACCAAATTCCAGGAGAATTCCTAAAGCAAATATACAAAAACTCGGACACTTTCTAATCAAAACTCAGAAACAATTGCCTGAAACCTGAGTCGGCCTTGTCTCAGGAGGGTATAACTTCAAATAGTCAGTTGCCGCCGTAATGACGACAACCATAATAGAAAAGAGAAAGGAAATATCTTTACATGTTTTCGAACAGAATTCATTGGAAAAATCCAAAAGATTTAACTTCAAATTATCCCGGATGACCCCGGAAGCTCAAGTATAAGACTTAGCTTGATAGCTTCAGTTTTCATGTTTAGAACACGGAAACGTAACTAAAAACAGGCAAAAGCACCCACCATTTTCGAGTTCTACGCATGTAACTTAAAAATAAATAGAAAGGAAAAATGTTACCAGTTGCTGAGTTCTAAATTCAGTCGTCGTTAGGTTAGTCAGCTTTCATCAACTAAAATCTCGACATGACTACCCACAAAGGAACCAAGCCAAACCTACCAAGCAAGGGAAAAAGAGCCGCAACCCACATGAGGAAATGCAAAGATGAGAATCTCCATGAATGTTCTCAGAAGCAGATCCATAAGGACAGTCGGTACATTGACTTTGTGAGGTGTAGTAAGTGTTTTGCGTGTGCTCGCTTAGATTCTTTTTACACAAAGTTAAGCAAAAGAGTCCAACACGATCAGCTCGTTTTCTTTTTCTTCTTTTTATTTTGGTTTTTTTTTATTGGGGTTTAAAGGGCAACACGATCATGCAGAGATTATTAATATTTTTCCACTTGGATTCTTTGTCGTATGTGAAATGGTTGCAGAGAATCTGTTAAAAACACAGAGTGAACTGAGGCAGGTTAAGAAATGTGACAAGAGTGCCCAAAAGTTAGTTTCGTTCCCTGGATTTGATGCGATCATGGGGGAAAACTACCGGTAATCATGGAAGTTATGATAGCTTTTTCAACTATGATCCCCTAATTCTTAAATCTTTTGATCACCTTATTCACTGTGTAATTATGTGCAGACTTGTTTATTAATCCTATTTGAGCCAGGTTTTAGAAAAGGCCAAAAGACACAAATGGAACCCTGTCGGTAGCATGGGAACTAATAGAGCAACGAAATTGACACTATGATGGTTGCTTGATGCTGAATTATTTCTGTAGAAGGGCGATTAAAGTAATGATCAAAAGGGATTTATTGGCCTTAGTTTGTCTTATAGTGCAGGTTCGCAGTGTTTGTCAAATATCGGAAAGTTGGGAGCCGATCCTGCTACCAAATGGTAGACCATACTTCCTAATCTACATTAACTGTTGTAGGCCAAGTATTAATTTCATCAAATATTGCTTCTGATCTTCATTTGATTCTCATGTTTGCCCTTGAATTACTGTATCTATACACATACTTACAGCAATCTTCACTATATTCTATTAGGTTACGTGAATTTGAATATAATTTAAGGTACATATGCTCTAAATTAATATTAAAATATTTAATTACCCTCTAAATTTATGTATATAGAAAATTGAAGTTTGAAAGTGGAGAAAATGTAAGAAAATCTGTTAAAAAATCAAAAAACAGGAGTAAAATGGAGGTTGAACTACACTGCCGTTTAATTATGCAGAACTGTCGTTTTTCTTAATATGAAGACTTAAACGGTGACAGTAAAATGATGCCATTTAACTCCAATTCAAATGTTGTTTATGTACGAGCTTTGTCCTCCTCCTCCTAATTAATTGCACTTTACTCCACTTGCTTCTTACTTACAACTGACATATAAATGAAGTTTTAAAGACCAAATTCAGACAACATTAACATAGTTTTAAGTAGAAAATTTAGTTTTTAGCTTAAAGTTTTTCTTCTTTTTTTTTCCATTAGGTTAGGTTTTTCTTTTGTTCTTCTTTTCTAGACCTTGTACATGGTATTTTCAAGCTATTTTAAGGATTCCAAAGAGCTTATATATGTGATTGGAAGCTGTATATCAGTTTAAATCTTCATTTGATATTTCCTAAACACTTAATCACTTGTATTTTACTCTTTTACTCAAACATATGCAAGAATATGTTGTTGATACTTGAATATAGTTTTTCTTGGTTATATATGATGTTTGAATCTTATCCCTACTAAGGACAATTTATTAAATGGATTTGTTGAGCTTCTATAACATGTTAGATAATAATATTTGTTTATTTGAGTTCTTAATACTTATCTTGAATTGACCACTTAAAATAAGATGAAAGATGATTAAGGATCTGAAAAATTAACTTTAATAATTAAAAAATCAATAAACAACATGATTTTAATCAATGAATTACTAAACATTGGTTAATCATGAAGGTACTAGTCTTAGAATATATATTTTAGGATTCAAACTTCTTAAACTTTAAGCTTAATGCCTAATATGAATGAATGATCAAACTTCAATTTAAGATAATTAGAGATAAGACATTCTCTTAACTATAGCATTGTCTTAATTTAGTGAAAACCCTAAGTTAGACATTCTAATCATTTTCATAACTCAATTAAATTATTTAGAGCCTAATCTTTAGCCAATTAATCAATTTGGTAATTCTTAAATTAATTTGAATTCTATTGTAAGGTTTAGAAGCTTTTAGTTAAATTATTTGTTTTAGCTTAATTAACTTAGCAATCCAGAGTTACTTAGATAATTGTAATCCGAATGACTTAGATAATTGTAATCCGAATGACTTAGTAGTCATTAACTTTCCTTATGGATCTGACATTTCAGAGTCATAAAGAATACTCTATTTTTATTACTTGTTGACTGGTATACTTGACATATTTATTGGTTTTGAAATTGATTTTAAAAAGTGTGTTTTAATTGTTTAATTTGATAATTAATTGAGATCATTTAGACTAAACCAACTAGCAAACTGAATTAGAATTTTATGCTTTAGATAGTAATGATCATGTGTTTCACATTCCTTCTATGCACTATGATATGAATTTTGTGGAATACAAGAAAGATGATGAAGTTGTAAGGTTGGATGAAATTTTAAAAAGTAATGAAAGTGTTTATGGAGGTTTGTCAAATGACCAATTGAAGACCATGGTATTAAGGTTCTTGAATTTGAAAATTATGATCAAATTGTCAAGAAAATTGAGGTTAAGGAAATTTTAGAATCTAAGGAAGCATTGAGGTTATTGATTTCATTAGTATTCATGATTTCAACTTTAGGTCAGTCATTGTTCTTCATGAGTTTTTACCTTGTAATTTTGTCAAGCATAGTTATTTATGAGAGGTGTTATATGAAGGGTAAGGTTAAAAATTTTAGATATCTAATTGAATCTAAAATTGTGTCTATAAAATTTTTTCGGTTAAATTTAGCCCAATATGCTTTTCTGTGTGTTTTAAGTTTTTATGATTTAGCCTTTGTGGTGTATTTATTTTGTTTTAAGTTGATTTTGTTTTACAAGCCTCTTTCGGGAATCCTTGATAAGAACCTAGTATGTTTTAATTTGGCTTTATTTAAGGTGCTTTTAAAGCCTTTTATTAAGTCTTTATTTGTTTTTAGTATGTGTAATTTCCTTTTTTTTACGTCTCGTGATTATATGTGACCTTATTTGTTTTTCTTTTATGTGTTATCTTTAGGTTTAGTTTGTTTCCTTTTCAGTTTCCTTTTTATGTGTTGGTTTAAGTTTAATGTAGTGTGTTAGTTACTCCTTTTTAAGTTTAAATGTTCTTTTTAGGTTAAGTCTTTTATTTAAGTGAGTTTGGTCTTGTTTTATTTAATTTTAGTATGTTTTAAGTGTTTTAGGTTTGATCTATGTTTAAATTTTGTGTTTAATCCTGCTAAAATTATTAGGACTTAAATTAGGATTAATTTAGTGAGGTTTGGTGTGATTTTTCACTATTAAAAGTGCTTTTTGGAGAGTTAAATGGCAGATCTTAAACGGCGAGGTTTAATCCTTTGGAACCGTTGTTTTACTCTTTCTAGAGACTTTAATAGTGGGACTTAAATGACACTGTTTAAGTCCCCAATAACCACCATTTAACTCCCAGACATAGACAAAAACAATGTAGTTTCCTTTTTCTTCTTCTCCTTCTGTCTCTGTTGCTATTTTTCGACACATTGGCCTCTTTTTCCTTCAATCCCCCATATCTTGCTCATTTCTAGCCCAACTTGAGTATTTCTAGTCTCAAGTTGTCGCGTTTTCAATTTCCTACACAATTATACCATCAATTCATCCAAATACTTTCTAAAATCACTCAAAAATTGTATGAAATGCTTCAATGTCACTATTCATCACCACAAGTATATTTCTTGATTTTTCTAACATTTTAGAGCTCTTCTTGCTTAGTTTTTAGTATCATTATGTTCCAAATTTCATTAACTTTCTAATGATTCCAAGTTTGTAGCCTAATTTAATTATTGAAATTTCAAAAATATACTGATGAGTGAAATATTCTGACGACCTTTATTGGAAGAATTTTCTAAATTATTTATTGTTTTTTATTATTTTTGGTGTACTTATTAAATAACCTTAAGTCAGATGGCACTTAAGCAATCTTTTGGAGTATCTAGTTCGAGAAAGAGATCTTATTCTACAGTTATCATTTCTCTTCTTGCAAGAACTTAGATCGGTTCAAGCCTCATTATCAAAATGGGTTTATTGTTTAGTGGAGCCCGACATGAAGGTTAATTCAATGTTTAGCCTATTTTCCGAGCCTTCCAATGGCTCTTGATTTTGATGCTTGTACGGCCTTACTATTCAATATTAGTTAAGGAGTTCTTTGCTAATATCGAAGAAAAGAATAACTTAGAGTTGCTTGATATTTGTTTGATGGTTAGAGGTATCTCAATAATCATTACTTAATCATTTTTATCTATTTTCTTAAGGGTACCTGATGTGGGAGATCCTTACGTAGTTAAAGTGGATAGAGTTCAAGGTGATTCGGTCACTTCCAATTCCTCCTCTTTAATTATTGTGGATAGATCCTTATTAGATTTAATTATCTCTAAAAAAAAGAGATTACCCTACTTACTAGTTATTTTTTTGAGATTGTATTGTTGTACCATTATTTAGTGTAAATGTGATTCTAAGGGCTAGTGATCTTAATGAGATTAGGTTTAATGACATCTATCTATTATGTAAGATACTTTATAGATTAGGAGTCATGGAGGGATTGCGTTTGACTAGATTTATTTTATAGAGTATCCAGAATTTGGTCAGCTTCACTCGCCGGATCAAGAGCTTTTCTTTTTATATTTGCTCACGAAGATATTTAAAGTAGTAGCTATCGCTTTTAATAGTACGGCGACAGCACAGCCTAGCCCACCAACTCCATTTCCTACTCGAATTTAAAATTATGGTCTTGTCATAGAATTCGAGGGGAATGTAGGAACATTATCTTCAGACCTTTGGAGGCGAGTGAGTGAGTTAATAATGTTAAGATCCCGGCACTCGCACCTAAGTTAACTTTAGAGGAAGTTACTAAGGAGGCTTCCTTCAAGGCCACTCCTCGTGTGCATAAGCCTCCACTTGTAGCTTATCATATTTTGGCTTATGTACCGCCTTCTGAGCCTTCCTTTGATGATATGATATCCATTCTTTTGAGGATCAAAAGTTGATTGATTTCTATTGAGCAGCATATGAATAGTATAAATCAGCGACTAGAGAGGATAGAGGAGCGTTAACAAGCAAATGGTCCGAGTCCCAGTGCTTAGTTGTTTCTACTTACACATTTTGTTTACGGACATGTATTTATTTTCAGTGTTTTCTTTTAGTTCTATTTTAGTTCAATTGTATTTTAACTGCTTATTTCTTCTTATTGGGTTCTTTTAATGTATATTCACTCCATGATGTACTTTGATGCTATTCATATATGTATGCAGTATGTTTTTTTTTTTACCATTATTGTCTTCTAGTACTTTAATTTTCTATTTATCATTTCAATTTGATTCAAGTAATTATTCAATCTCAATGTTCACTTTAACGAAATGTAAAGAAAGCTTATTATTCTTATTCGGGTGCTTTCTGTTCCTTTATCTCCCCTTTTTGTGTTTTATTTTTGTTTTATGAACATTGTGGACCAATGATTACTTTAAGTGTAGGGGAAGGATCGATTGTTTCACACTTATATTTATTTTTCCTAAAGTTTATAATTTTATAATTTTTTCAAGTTAATCTATAATTTGTGGAAAATCTTTTTCGATTTTGATGCATATCATTGACATTTCTCCTTTTTATTTTTATTTTTTATGATTTAAGATGTTATATTTTTAATTAATCATGTTCATTAACATTTAACTTAAATATTTCATATTTTGAATAATGATAAGCATTATGATTTTCAAGGTCTAAAATGTATATTTTCAAAGTGATTTGAAATTTTTTAAAAACACTTTCATATCCTAAATTAAAATTAAAATCCAAATGCAAATTGAAAAGAAAAGAAAAGAAAAGAAAAAGTGTTTAAAAGTAAAAAGTGAGCATATTTTTCATTCATTCCAGTGGCTTCAAATCAATTGATCAAAGTTAAAGAGCGGTATTAGTAACCAGTTGATATGAAGTGACTCCACTGAGTAACCAAAGATATTCACGACAAAATGTTCATCTTCGCGTGAAAAGATTAAATGACCTCCCAATCAAGCCATAAAATTTCATACTATTGGTTTATATTTGTGCTTAACGAGTAAAAAAGATCTCATTTTGGTTAAAAGTTTATTCATTTTGCTTTGGAAATGTTCATTTTATATTTAGAAATGACCTTTGCAAGTTGGATTGAAGTTTGAAAGAATATGAATTTTTTAAAGTTGGTTATTAATTTACATGCTTAATTAACCATATAGCATCTTAATAATTTGTTTGATGATTGAATGATTAAAGAAAAGTTTCAATGATGTAGTCTAATGGAATGTATATTTTTCCTATGATTATATTTTATTTTAAAATTAATTATTAAATTGATTTACTTGAGGAAAAGCAAATATTTAAGTGTAGGGAAATCTATAGGGGTCTATTTTATAGAGATTTCCATGATATTTTGATGTAATTTCACTCTTGTCTTGATGTTAAATTGTTGAATTCATGCTTTAAAATGTTTATATTGCATATTATTCCCAATTATTGAGAAAATTTAAGTTGAAATGGAGTAAAACGTGAGCCTGCATCCACACACTGTTTAACTCCTGCCAACCCTCATTTAAGTTAGCTTTCAGTGTCAAACTATAGTAGTAAAATGGCGTTGTTTGATTTAAGTCTAAATTATCACAATTAATTATCAAATTAAACAATTAAGCACATATTTTCTTAAATAAATTCAAAACCAACAATTATGATAAGGATACCAGTTAACAAGTCATAAAGTGGATTATTTTAATGACTTTGAAATGTCGAATCTACAAGGAAAGTTAATGATTATTAGGTCACTCATATTACAATTATGTAAAGAGTTCTGGGTTACCAAATTAAAAGGGTTAGATAAACTAAATTAACCTAAAAGCTTCCAACTTATGCAATGGATTCCAAATTGCATAAGAATTGCCAAATTGATTGACTAGCTAGGAATTAGATTTTAAAGGACTTAAGTGAGTTATGAAGATGATTGGAATATCTATTCTAAGGTCTTTATTAAATCAAGACAATGCTATGATTAAGTTAATGCATGATCACTAATCATTATAAATTGAAGTTTAGTCATTCATCAATATTAGGAATTAGACTTAACATTCAAGAAGTTCTAATTTTAAAATCCATCTTTTAATATTATAACCCTCGTAATTATCTAAAGTTTGTTCATTCATTAATTAAAAACATGTTATTTATTGATTTTTCTAATGATTAAAGTAGATTTCTCGAATCCTTATTCATCTTTTATCTTATCTTAAGTAGCCAATTCAAGATGCATTAAGAACTCAAAATAAACAAAGATTATCATCCAACATGTTATAGAAATTCAATCAATCCATTTAACAACCTGTCCCTAGCAAAAAATCAGATTAAAACATCATATATAACTAATAAAAATCATATTCAAACATCAATAGTATGTTCTTGCAATATATGAAGAAAAAGAATGAAATAAGTAAATTAAAGGGTTACACAGCCTTTAATCATCTTAACAAACTCCTAAAAATCCTTAAAACAGCCTGAAAATACAAAGAACAAATTTGAAAAATAAAACAAAAACAAAAACCTAACCTAGAGAAAGGAAGAAGAAAAAAACTAAGATAAATCTGATTTCTCTAACTAAATCCATGATGTTCTTATGTAAAAATAAGTTCTCTACCTTCATATATATCTTAGGTGCAAGTTAAAGGTAAGTGAAGTAAGTTACAACGAATAAGGAAACAAATCCAGTTGAAAACATCTGAAAGTGAGTTAAACGGTACCATTTTACTATCGTAATTTGACAATTAAAAGCCAACTTAAACACTGATTGGCAGGAGTTAAATGGTGGATGAATCTAGACCCACGGTTTACTCCATTTTAGCTCCAATTTTGATCCTTACCAACTGTTTACTCAATTTCAACTTTAATTTTGATTTTTTTTTCAAATTTTCTCAGTAATTGAAGAATAATCTGTAATATAAATATTTCAAAATATAAATTTAACAATTTAATACTATGATAGGAATGAAATAACATCAAAATATAATGAAAATCTCTATAAAATAAACTCCTATCATATTCCCTCTAGAAACTTCTTAGTAAATATCTTTCCTTCAAAAGTTTGAAGCTTTGTAGTTCAACAGCTTGCAACAAGGGAAGGATTCTTGCCTTTTTAGATGTTCATCGGACACCAGAAGTGACAACGACCTCCACCAAATACTGTCCAAATCAGTACAAACCTTAAAAGAAAAAAGCATATGCAAACAAATATTACGAACACTGAACTGAAGACAAAACGAAGGATGAGATACGAATTGAATTTCTTGCAATGCCAGTATTCACTGTGGACTACCAATCTCACTTGATGAAGTGTAATGAAGAAAGAGGGGTTTTCATCATAGTATTTGATTTCGTATCGTACCGGCCGGAAAACGATATGAAATCATTAAAATCGATACCAGATTCAAATACCGGCCAGTACCGGTCGATACCGGCCGGTACCCGAAAAAAATAATATTTTTTTTAATTAAAATTTTTTTTAAAAAAAAATTTTTAAAGAAAAATTTTGTATTTTGGTCTTTTTAATATTAAAGTTAAGTTAAAAACTACATAATATAATACATTTATAGATTATTTTGTAAATTTTATAAATTTTATAAATTAATTTATAATTTTAAATAATTATCCGAAACGGTACCGGTATTAACCGGTACCGGTACAGTATCGTTTTCGAGACCAATCCGGTACCGGTACCGGTACGGTATTTAAAACACTGCTCTGACTAACTCTCAATCATTTTTTTATTTTTTATTTTTTAAAAAAATTCATACTTTTAAATTTAATTTAAGTTAAATATAAATTATCAATTAGATCTTTATAATTTTAAAACTATTAAATAAGTCTCTAAAATTTTAAATTAATTTTATCGTCAGTCTCTCCGTTATTCTATCTAACGAAAGTACCATGTATCATGTTTACGTTGTGCCATGTAGTACTGGACTAATTATGAAAATAATTTAAAATTTTATGGATCTATTTGATAGTTTATCAAATTATATGGACCTAATTGATAATTTACCAAACTATAAGGACCTAAATGATATTAAACATAATTAATAAATTATTTTAATAATTAAAATAAAAATTTTAATAATTAAGGAAACATGATACTTTTAATAATATATTCTTTTAATAAAGTAATAAATAATATTTATAATAATAGATATATGTGAGAGTAATAAAAACAAAATTATCATGCAAATAATATATTAATAATTATTTTAAATTAATAATTTTTTTCAAGATGAAAATATTTTATTTAAGTATAATTTTATATAATCTAAACAACTTTTTTATACTCAATTCTGATTGAATTTAAATAAATTCATTTTAAACTTATTGAAATTTAAATATATTTAAACTCAATTTAGGTATTAAAATTCCTTTTTCTTATGTCAAATATTCAAAAGACAAATAGAATCTTTCTTAAATTAGATTTAAATATATTTAAATTTAAATTTCAAATCATATTTAAATTTCAAAAGTTTCAAATGATTTTATTTATATTCAATCATAATTGAGTATAAAAAAGTCGTTTAGGTTATATAAAATTATACTTAAATCAAACTATTTTCATCCTAAAAATTTATCAATTTAAAGTAATTATTAATATATTATTTTCATGATAATTATTACTCGCACATATATCTATTATTATAAATATTGAATTTATAAAATAAAATATTTTTATGATTGTTTAAATTTTTTAATTTATTACTTTATTAAAAGTACACAATATTTATAACATATATTTCTTTAATTATTAAAAATTTTATTTTAATTATTAAAATAATTTATTAATTAAGTTTAATATCATTTACGTCCTTATAGTTTGGTAAGTTATTAATTAGGTCCTTATAGTTTGATAAATTATCAAATAGGTCCCTAAAATTTCAAATTACTTTCACAATTAGTCCAGTATCATGTGTCATGTCCACATGGTGCCATGTGGCACAACATGGATATGACATGTAGTGCTGCCATTAGACAGAACAATGAAGGGACTAACGGTGAAATTAATTTAAAACTTTAGGGGTTTATTTGATAATTTTAAAACTATAGGGACATAATTGATAATTTAACAAACCACAGGAGAGCTAGATGAATTGAATCCATTAATCTTTTACCCACTACCTTTATCTAATTGTAATCACTTAAAAAATATCTTAAAATATTAAAAAATAACAAAGCACCAAATTTTCAATTTTAATTTACAAATTATTTTTCAACAAATTTTCAAGTTTCAGATCAAATTTCAATATATAGTAGGAGCCTTAACATCTTCTTAATGTCTAAATCTATTGCATTAATCAATTTGAAAAATTCAAACTTGAAATTGGTAAATTTCCTACCTTTAAGATTTGAAAATTTTCAATTTTGGTAATTTTCATTTAATTAATTATTAATTAATGTTTAATTCATCAAATTTAAGTATTGTAGAAATTGAATTTAATATAAATGCATATAGATTGGATCACATTTCAAATTAGATAAAATTAGGGTTTCAAATTTTGGGATTTTTTAAATTTAAGATCAACTATGTTATGTTTTATAAAATTAAATGTATATTGATATAATTAGATGTAGGCATGAGTTTATAGAATCGTCAATTACATTTGATTTGATAGAATTTGAATTTTTTCCAATTTTAAAAATATAAATTTGGGGATTTTTTAAATTTAAGATCAATTGTGTTATGTTTTATGAAATTGAATATATATTGATGTAATTAGATGTAGGAATGAGCTTGTAGAATTATCAATTGTATTTTATTTAATGGAATTTGAATTTTTTTTCCAAAAATTTCAATATTTTAAGATACATGTCATGCACTAATCATGGAACTTATAAGATTTTAAAATTTGTTTGACATATAAAGATGTATTTTCTTTATCATATGCAGGTTGTATTATTAGTTAGGGTTAATAGTACAAAAAGTAATCAGCCTTTACACATTTTTTCAATTAAGTGATTAAACTTTTAAAATTTTCAATTGAATTTTTAATGTTTGAAAAGTTAATCAGATGAGTGAAAAAGGTTAACGGTGCTGACGTTGTTCACCATATCATTTGACACGTGGCAGGTAGGTGGCGGACTTGAATCGATTTAACCTACCCAACAACCTTGATTCAACCTGTCTCACTCCAACATTTTTTACTTCTTTTGATTAATTTTTCAAAGGTTGATCGGTCAATTGAAAAAATTTTCAAAGCTTAGTTAATTCACTAAAAAAATGTGAAAAGGTTAAATTAATAACCTATATTAAAAATTTTAAAATGGATTCATTTCATAAATGAATATTTTTACATAATATTATAAATACAAGGGAAGTATTTAATTATTATTAAGTAAAAAATAATATTAATAAATTTAAAAATATATTCTTATAATAATGCATGTAAAATAATAAGTATAATTCATAATAAAAGACCAAGACAATAATTATTAGTAAAATTATTTTAAATGACTTTTAGAATATTTTTAAGATACATTTTTACTGAATTTTTATATAATTTAAGTTCAATTTTTATAAATTTAAACTTACTTTTAAAATTAAACTTTAATTATAAGTTTATATTTAAACATCATATTCTTTAATTTTTGAACTTACTTATATAAAAAATAAATTTGAGGAAATTCCTCAAATTTTCTCAAATTCATTTTTATATAATTTAAGTAATTTTAAATATTTTGATTTATAA
>JAOXYD010000135.1:7774178-7788090 GCA_028565735.1 Pinacopodium congolense
TCGAGCTTAGCTCTACTCACTTAATCAGAGAGAGCTTCCTTGTATTCTTTTGAGGTGAAGTAATATAAAGGTTGGTAGTTTACCGTATCTCTCGTGTCATCTTGTTGCCTTTGCTTTCTTATTGTTTTTATAAGCTTTGTTCTTCGAGTGTGCGAGCGAAACAGTGCGAGAGTTTTTGAGAGGCTGAAGTCTTGTTTAAACGGATCTAAGTGAGACTGTCGTACAAGGGCGTTGGTTCTAATCTTCGGTGAAAGTTCAAGTTCCTAGGAGATCCCTGTATCAGTAGGAGCCATGTAGTGGGAGCAATTTGAAAAAGGTTATCTTAGTCTGACCAATTTGCAGCCGATGAATAGGGAAAATGACAATAAGATTTCCCAAAATATTCCAAACGAGATTGATTTTTTTGTTGTTGAGATTTTTGTGTTGTTATTTTTAGTTTTCTTATTTTATTTATATATTATTTTTTATTTGTATATTTAGAAAAAAATAAAAAATAATATCAAACAACTTTTTAAAGTACTATTTGTTACTCATATTTTTTATTTTTTATTTTTTATTTTTAAGAACAAAAATAAATAATAAAAATATATTTATTTTACTTTTATTTATAAATATACTTTATAAATTTATAAAAATTAAATAAAAATTAGTTTATATTTAAATAAAATTTTATATTAAATAATAGATATAATTTATTAACTATTATATATTTTTAAAATATATAAGAGAAATTTGATATAAAAATTTAAATGTATTTAGTATTTATTTATTATTATTAAATTAAAATTTGATAATATATCTCTAGATTCTTATTTTTAACTTATATATTATAAATTTAAATTAAATAAATTTTATTTTTAAATAGAAATTAAAAATTATAATAAAAAATAAAAATGATACTATATTGTCGAGGAGTTTTGTGTAACAAGGTGGACGCTAAAAGAGAATGTTGACGCGATGTCTGAAACTGTAAAGCTTTTCGACTGTGAATTCTCCAAAGAGAAAAACTTGGAAGCCACATATTCATAATTTTATAAATTAAATAGGTAACGAAGTGACATTTTTATAAATTTATAAATTAAATAGAGATTAAAAGGTAAATATATTAAAGATAAAAAGGGTACATTTAAAAATAAATCAGAATAAAGATGTAAATGTATATTAAAATAATATAAAATAATAATTATACATTTAAATAAAGACAAAATATAATAAAAGATAAAAGGGTAATATAAACTTTTTAAAATAAAAAAAAAGATAGTGAATTCCATCACTGACAGTGACAGGTAACTACGAACAAGTAACCACGGACCACCTGTGTCCGTGGCTACCTAGTCGAATTCTTCTCCAAAATCGACTGAGAAGAAGGGTTGTATTTGGGAAAAAATCTAGTTATAATATTTTCACATGCTTATTTCTTATCAACATCAAAGGAGATTTTGCTTGGATTTTGAGTTTTAATTTTTAATTTTAATTTTTTATCTATAAAATTTTTTAAAAGTATTTAAAAATAAAAAATAAATATAATATAAAATTTCAAAAATAAAAAATAAAAAATAAAAAATAAAAAAAATGAACCTTTCTAAATTAATTTAATAAAAATAAAGTATAGGAAGTTAAGGAAATATTTAGTTGGGTTGTGAGTTGTGATTTTTTGTTATGGTTGTTGTGTTTTTATATTTTTTATTGTATTTTCTTTTTTGATTTCTGTGATGTATTAGTGTATTTTTTTTATTTTTGTGTTTAGAAAAATAAGAAAATAAAATAAAAAATCAAAGCCTAACTAAAAGGATTTTTTTCCACAATTTATGTTATATATTAAAAATTTTAATATATTTATTTAAAACAATAAAAAGATATAGATTTAATTTATATTGTGCTTTATTATATAGATTTAATTTATATTGTGCCTTTATTTTAAATAATTGAATATATGTTATGATTTTATAAGTTTAATTATTTAAAATAAATAGGAATTATATACCGTTGTGATGCATATTAGAATATATGTTGTTTTAAAAACCGACATGTAATTAGTATAATAAAATGATATTATAATGATTTTGTAAATTCATTTATTCAAAATTATTTATATTGGATCTCAATTTTTAAAGATATTTTATTCAAAAAAGTAAATATTAGAAATTATATTTCTGAAAGTATGTTACCTAACAAATTCTAATGAAAAGTTATGTATATAATTAAAGTTTTAAAAGTGAAAATATGTCATTTGACATATTTTAATAAAAAAAACTCTAATTTATGTATATAATTAAAGTTTTAAGTATGTATATATTAGAAGACTACATAGTTAATATAAACAAATTTTGAGTTAATTGCAATGTACAAAAATTAAATATTATATAAGTCAATTTACAATGCATTAATTTTTAGAATACTGTATTTAGAATTACTTATTGTAAAACTTTAGTACAATATTGTATATTAACATTTGTTGCACACAAATCTTAAAGTAAGTTAAGTATATCAATAATAACAAATTTTGGTATTTAATTTTTCAGAAAAACAAAATTTGTTATTTATTAATCTATAATAATTTTTTTATTATTATCTTAACATTTTAACATCAACATAATGTATATGTTATTAAAATTAGAATCTTTAATAGAATTTGTTTCACATCTTAAATTATAGCAAAGAACAAATTTTAAATGATTGAAGTTGATTAAAAATATTGTTTCTTACGCATAATACTTTATTATTGTATTATAAATTTCTTTTACATTATATTTTAGAGCAATGTATAATTAATAGCACGATTTTTCTTTGACATTTGTTATATATATATATATATATATTATTCGTTATAAATTAATAAGTTTACATGGGTAACCAAGTTTCCACTAGTTATATATAATATATATTCCTATATGGGTAGTTATCCAGCCTTAATAACGAAGTTTCCACCTTATAAAAAACACAGCTCCAATTCAAACCCTTACTAACGAAGCTTCCACCTTTAAGACACGGCTCTCCTCCTGACAAAACTCTGCATATAACAAAAGCCCTAATCTCATGTAAACCTAGCACTTTAGATTCCCTCTATAAGTTGCGCTTATCTATTGTCCCAGTTCAATCGCTTCTTAACCCCTAAATCTATTCCTCGTTTCTTCTCCCTCTGTTGATATCTTTCCCCAATTACTTTTATTCTCCCTTGGATTTCTCCGGCTTCACGATCTGCTTATAGGTTTTTCGATTCTATTTTTGGTAATTTCTTTTTCCCTTTAGCTCAATAATACAATATCAGATGTTCCGTTGGCTGTTTAGGGTTTTGATTTGGGTTTAAAATCTTGGATTTTTGTGTCGGTTTCTCAATTAGCGGCTTCGGTTTGTGTTTTGTTTCGTAATTTCTTTGTTTTCTTACGGATTTTTTTTTTTCCTGTGAGTTTTGGCATCTATCGATTTTTACTGATTTTCCTTGCTATCAACAGGTTTACCTTCTTTTTGTTCATAAAGATTTGAACTTTACCTCAAATTCCATGGCTACTTCTGTGGATATGGCCCTTGATGACATCATTAAGAGGAACAGGCAGAGGGGCAGAGGACGTGGTAGGGCCCGTCGTGGCCAGGGACCAGGTAGATCCTTTGGTGCTGGAAGAATGTCAGGGGCAGTTCGTAAAGGTCCTTTATCAGTGAATTCACGGCCGTCACAATATTCGATTGCCAAGGCAAGCTCAAAACTGTTGATTGAGAACCTGATGTTCTTATGACTTGAGGATCTCTAACTATGCTTTAGAAATCCATAATACAAATAAAAACTATGGGGAGGCTTATTTGGTCTAAGCTACTAAATCATTGTTCCCAGTGGCATCAATATGATTATATCCAAGGGTTTAGTTGTACTTTTGAGTTAACTGGGCAATCTATGTGGAGCTTTGCTACAAAATTTTGACTCATTAAGTGTAAGCTGAAGTTTTACGGGATGCACGTTAAGAAATATGCTGTCTTCCATTCGTGTTATGGGACTTAAGCAGGAAGATGGGGATCTCCAAGTATTGTAGCTTAATGTCAGTTTACAGTTTAACCTGCATAAACCCTACTATATAGTAGTATTAGATGTTCTGCTTAATTAGACGGGGCGTATGATGGATCCTCTTGCTACATGTGGATTTTCTTCAGTGCAACAACTCAATCTCTGTTATAGTTCACGGCCTTTTTGCAAAGGGGCTTTCGCTTAACTTCAGATCTGGAGTTCTCATCTCTATCAAAGCACCAGTTTGACATGCTGTGGGTCAAATTCTTTACTCCCATCTGTCATCCAGTTTCTCAGTTTCCTGAAGCTGGTGACATGGGTTTGCTTTATCTGCAGTTTCATTTGTGCTTTGGCATATTTTCCCATCTAAGATTGATTTTGGAGAATGGTGATCTTCTTTAATGGTATCAGCTGATGTGTTCTATTTGCTTTCATCAGTCTTTACGCAGAACCAGGAATTTATCTTGGCATCATGACTTGCTTGAAGATAGCATTAGAGCTGCAGGAATAATGGGAGTAGAGTTTGGCACCAAATTATATATCTCTAATTTGGATTATGGAGTTAGCAATGAAGATATAGGGGTATGCATTGAGCTGAATGTTTTCAGATTTGATGCTTTGTGTAGTGGATTTATGAAGTAATATTTCCTGGAATTAGGAGCTCTTCTTGGAGGTTGGTGAAGTGAAACGATACGCTGTTCACTATGATAAAACTGGTCGCCCTAGTGTAAGTTCTAAAGCTAGACATCTTTATATTCTGTGAGTGGCTTGCTGTTACATGATACTTAGTTTCACATTATTTTTGAGAGCGCAGTCATTCAATGAGCTGAATAAACCTTGTTTATAAATTGCACTAGGAGTTTGTAGCACCCATTTGCTGAGTTGGGTAAATAATTTCACAGTTCAGTAAGTGTGTTGCATTGATGAGCATATGCTATTGCATAATTTGCTATTTGATTCATGTTATCTGCTATAAAACATTCAAGCTGGTATGAGAGGATTTAAACACTATAATTGTTCGCTGTTTCTAAAGTGGCTCAACAGATTAATGCTCCTGTATAGGATTTTTTATTCTTATTTTTTCCTCCTTTTTGCATGGTAGAGAATCACCTTGAATTATGTTATTTGGTTGCAGGGTTCAGCTGAAGTTGTGTATATGAGGAGAAGTGATGCAATATCAGCTCTTAGAAAGTATAACAATGTACTTTTGGATGGAAAGCCTATGAAGATTGAAATTTTGGGTGCCTCAGAAGCGCCTGTTTCAGCTCGAGTGAATGTAACGGGGGTGAACGGAAGGAGGAAACGGACAGTTGTTATGATGTATGTAGTTTTCTTTTATGAAACTGGCAAGCTACTGAGTGAAGTTGGTTGTCATTCTCAAGAAACTGTCTAATTTGTGGGGTTTAGTGTACGGGATGTAATACTTTCAACAGTCGAATTCCTAATTGGTTATGAAGGAAATTGTGTTTAATTGAGTTTCATGCATTTGACAATTTGAGCTTAGGTGGTGCAGTCACATTGAGCAGCAATCAAGAACCTTTGTTTAGAGTTTGTTTTTTAATTATTTTCAAATGCTACCTTCAAGAAATTGATTGATGCTTGGAATTATGTAGGTCAGGAGCTGGTCGTGGTAGAGGGCTGCCTGCACCTAACCGTGGTTCAATGTAAGAATTTGTGCTTTGAAGTACAATATTTGTTGCATTGATTTTGAATGCATTATGAGTAATAATTTTTTTGGTTAAGTGCAACACCATTATTTTTTTGGATTCAAGCATGATTCATGAATCTCACTTTTTTTTCTCTTTTAAATGGCTTTTCTTTTGGATTCTTTATGTTGGTCTACTGTGTAGTTACAATCATGGTTTTATTTATTTGTTGTTGGTTATTGATTTAGTCAAAGTCGTCGTGGGGGGTTAACGAATGCTGGTAGAGGTGGTGCTCGTGGCCGAGGCGGTGGTGTTCGTGGCCGAGGCCGTGGTCGTGGTCTTGGTCGTGGCCGTGGCCGCGGGAGGAACCAGCTTATTGGAAAGTCTGCGGATGATCTTGACCAAGAATTAGAGAGCTACCATGCTGAAGCTATGCAGACCTAATCATTGTCTGAGAGAGGTCAACAGAATGAGATTTACTGCTTACCTAAAGTAGCTGTAGAACATATGATGTTGAGAATTGAAGGTGACTCGCTTATCTGTTGGTGTTAGTTTCCCGTTTTGTTTGGGTACATGAGGAAGTTATATTGTAGATGAAGTTGCTGAATCTTTTAGGGGCCGACCTTTGTAACCCTAGATTTTCTTTTCCGTGCATGGAATTTACTGTTTGCCAGCATTACAAGATAACTAGCTTGGTTACAACGAATCCAATTGGCTAGCGACGTTACTGCAGATGTCTTTACAGCTATGGTTATTTATTTGTATTGCCCGTAAGATGTGTGAAAATATTACATGCTATGTTAGTTAATGCTTCTAAATAATGCACGTTTAGTTTTATTGGATAAATTAGTACTTGTGGTGTATTAAATCATTGAAAATAACTCCGCTGAAACTTACATGTGATCTCAAGTAATTTATCAAAATGATTACAGGTATACTATTTTTAAATCACATTCAATTTGAATTATTTACATGTATCACTTCATTTAAAGTTTTTCGTATTCATATTTCCGTGTATAAGGGTCACATTTCTTTAGAAGTAAATTGTTCAGACTAAAGTGACATTAAAAATTTATTTATTTTAAAGATGTTAGGGTTATGTTTTCCAAGGCATCAACTGAGGGCATGTTTATTATTCTTTATATTCTTGGTTTCTTATTTTTATTTTCTAAGCACATGAATTAGTGAGAGAATTGTATTTATTTTACTTTTGTTTATAAATATAATTTATAAAATGATAAATAAAAAATATAAATAAAAAATATAACAAATAATATTTTAATTTGAATAAAAATTCTATAAATAGTTTTTTTACATTGAATAATAAAATGTTTTGATAGAGGAATTCAATTTTATTTCATAATAATTTTTATGATAAATTTTAACTAAATAAAAATTTATTTTCAGTTTTTATTATAAATCTCAACTAAATAAGATTTATTTTTTATTAAAATAAAATTAAAAATAAAAACACAAATTAAAAAGTACAATAAAAAAAGAACTAATATTAAATAACTCCTTAAAAATTTGTGTAGATGTTTATTAATTAGTTAAGCAAAAGCCCTGACCGATGTATGGTAGTTCAACTTTAAACCATAAGATGTGCTATGTGCCAAAAAAAAATAAAAAAATATATGTTAATTATTATAAAAATTTGTTAGACACCCGACCTTTCGCTAAAGTTAGAGCATCTTTGGTATCTATATTAATTTTAGTTCTTAATTTTTATTTTTCTAAATATAAAAATTGAAAATAAAAAGAACAATACAAAAATTAAAAAAAGAATATAGCACAAAAATTGAAAAAACAGCATAAAAATTCAAAAAATACACAAAAATTATTGCAAACATACAAAAATCAAAACCAATAATACCAACACATCCTCTTACATCTACACTTTTGTACGACAATCCTATTTAAAATCATTTAGGTCAAGATTAGCCTTTTTTGCATGATCTTTGATCAACAAATACTTTGCTTTCGAATGCCTCACGACTTTTGAAATATTTAACTCTCACACACGAACTTTTTAATGTTGGGAATGGAAATATTTCCTTAGTTTGTACAAGTATTTTTGTTTCACTAATTCTAGTATTCCATATACATCTTGGTACGAGATTATTTGGACTATAAGAGTAAGCCAAATTCTAGAACAAGATTTGATAAGTAATGTTCAACAAATTGGAATTCATTTATCAACAAACTTTTTCCCCAAAGTTGTTACCTTAATTGTAAGGAGGGAGATGCCAAAGGCAGGGTTAGTGATTAGAGTGAAGTCGTAACAAGGTAGTCGTACTGGAAGGTGCGGTTAGATCACCTCCTTTTCAGGAAGAGGTAATGCTTGTTGGGTATTTTAGTTTGACATTGCTTCACAACCGAAAAGAAGGAAGCTACATATGAATATGAATTTAACTTGTCGCCAAGATATATTTATTGAGAGATTTAAGTTATTACTCAACAAATAAAATGACAATTCTTAAAGGATGAGATTAATTTAGAAATACTTTTTCTATAATGTTAATGTTATAAAAGATAGAATTCCATTGATCGAAGTTGGGAATAACTGATAAATTTTGATCATATCTATGATACAAAAATATCACGATAAATAATACAATTTGACCCTTAGATTTTTCATTTTAGACATTGCTATTGAAATAGCCTGCCTAGCCGTATTTTCAATTATTCCACCTAATTCATAAAGTATTTTACCCGGTTTAATGATAATTACCTAATAGTCGAAAGATCCTTTCCCTAAGCCCATACGCGTTTCTCTAGGTTTGCGGTAGCTGCTAAATCTTCTACTAGTATATGGACAGCTGTGTGGACTGACAAGCTGACTAGTTTTGATCATTATAAAAGACGTTGCTACCACATTGAGCCGATTTCTAAAGAAGAAAATCAATATATTACTTATGTAGCCTACCTTTTAGACCTTTTTTAAGAAGGTTCTATTATTAGTATTTTTACTTCGATTGTGGGTAATGTATTTGGGTTCGAAGCCCTATGCGATCTACGTCTGGAAGATTTGTGAATTTTTCCAACTTATTCTAAAACTTTTTAAGGCTCGCCTCATTGCATCCAAGATGAGGGAGATAAATTGAACAAGTACAACTGCCCTTATTAGGCTATACCATTAAACCCGAAATGAGGTTATCCAGCAAGAATTATTATAGAAAAATATATAAATATCTCTTTAATTGATCAATGTGATATTTCGTATCCTTATTACTAATGGAATTAAAATGATCTCTGCATTGATAAGAAGATCCTTACATAAAATCTCTTCATTAAACGAAATTAGATCTTGTGGAATTATATTGAATATTTGACGATATATTCCTAAAAAATCGATTCTTGTTTACCAACCACACATTGTCTAACCAAATCTAGTTATCTCTTGATATGTTCCTAAAAAATCCAATTTGTGCCCAACTAACAAAAAAGTTCTTGGGGAAATTACCATATATGAAATTGTTTCTTGTTGTGAAATGCTTGAAATTAATGAATTTTTTATCGTAAAATGAATCTTTTTTTTTTCAAAAACTTTTATTAAATAGCATTTTATTAATTAGTACTAATAATTAATGGAATTTTTATCTAGAATATTATAATAAATAGATTATTATAATATATAATTATATATATAATTTAATATAATTGATTTTTATTTTATTGATTTTATTTTAATCAAATAAAATTTGTAATTAAATAAAATATAAAACTAATTAATTATAAATATAATCATGAAACAATTTAATTACTTTTTTTAATTGGGAAAGATGGTTGAGTATACTAAAGCGTTAGTTTGCTCCTTTTTGATGTCAAGGTAATAACTATAAATAGCCATCGATTCTCAAGAAAAGGGTAGAACAATAACATACAAAAGATACAATAAAACTCTAAGTTCTCACACCTTCATTGCTTAGTGTCCAAGCTCACACGAGTGTATATCGAGTGGATAATGTTTCTCTATGGAATGCCTATGACGATAGTTTTTAATTAAGGATCACAATTCACGTCTCAATTGTAAAGGAAATCATAGGTTGGTAACTCAATTGAACTTTAACACAACATTCCATTATGAAAATGATGGGAAACCTAAGAGGTTGATTAAGATTTTAGAAGATATGTTAAGGATGTGCGTGATAGACTTTAGAAGTGGTTGGGATTTGTAATTGCCTCTTGTTGGGTTTTGCTTATAATGATAGTGCCTTATGAGGCGCTATATTAACAAAAATATAAACCACATACTGGAAGGAGGTAAGTGAAAGGTAGTTAGAGGCTCAAAACTAACCAAGATCACATTAGATAAAATTCAACTGATCAAGTAGAGGGTAGAGAAAATATTCAGTAGGCAGAAAATCTGTGTAGACTTGAAGCATAAGGAGGTAGAATTCCAAGTTTAAAGATTTATTATTTCTAAAAATTTCTCCGATGAAAGGTGTAATAAGATTCGAAAAAAAGGGAAGTTACCTCAGAGGTACATTGGGCCTTTGAAATAATAGAGAATACGACATATTGATTGGCGTTACCTCAAATATGTCTACTCAATATTCCACATTTATATGTTTTGTAAATACATCCTGATCTTGTTGACATACTCCAACTGTAGGATGGAAGTGAATGAAGACCTGAACTACAAAAAGAAACCGATAACCATTTTGAATTCTCAAATGCATCAACTACGATGAAATTTTTTTTTTGATGATTGACATATTACAGAGGAATGGTGGCGCTAAGGAGATCACTTAGGAAGCAGAGTGAGAAATACAAGAAAGGTATCTATACTCGTTTCCTTAGTAAAGATTTGGTGTAAAATTTGAGCACTTTTTTTTGGTAAGAGGGGTGCTACGTTGGTTTAATATCATTAATTTAGCTCAATAAATAAATAAATTCTCATACAATTCAAATTCAAATTCAAACCAACTTCACGACAGTATACCGAACACAAGTAATAAAGTGAAGCACATTTAAGATTCTGAAATTTCGAAGTTACATAGAAAATGTGTGAATATTAGGACAATTGGGTTACAATTATTTAAGGAACTCAAAATCTTTAATTTAAATAGGTTAGTTTAAACTAAAACAAACCTAAAAACTTCCAACTTCGCAATTGCATTCTAAGTTATCTAAGGAGTACCAAAAGATTAATTTGCTAAGGATAAGGCCTAAATGACTTAAGTAAGTTATGAAATGAATTGGAATTTCTAATCTAGGACCTTCACTAAATCAAGACAAAGCTATGGTTAAGTCACTGCCTTTTCTCTAACATTCTTAGTTCATAGTTTAGTCTACTCACAAATTTAAGAAGCAGACTTAAAGTTTAAGAAGTTCTAATCTTAAAAACCATATTCAAGATTAGTGCCCTTATGATAACCAAGATACATTTCTCAGATCCTTGAATTACACCATCTTGTTTACTGAATTTTCCAATGATTAAAGTTAAGATTGTTGGATCTTTAACCATTTTAAATCATATTCTAAGTGGCCAACTAAAAATAAGCATTAAGATATCAAATAAACAAAGATGATTATCCAATCATGTGTTATAAACTCACTTAGGACATTCAAGAACCTGTCCTTAGTTAGAATTTAGCTTAAAACATCATAAATAAACAAGAAAATTCGGATTAAAACCAAACAACCCATGTTCTTATATAAATATGAACAAAAGAGATGAAATAAGGGAAAGAAGGGTTTAGATTTCACCAAATGATGATACAACGTGATAAGCAACCTTCAATCACCTTAAACAATTCCTAATAATCCTTAAAAACAACTTGAAAATACAAGATACAAAGCCCAGAAAAGAAAAAGAAAAGAAAAAAACCTAGCTAAAGAAGAGATAAACAGAGTTTTAATTTGAAGTCTCTACCCTAATCCGTCATAACTACTGTAAAAATAGTCTTTGGAGCTTCTTATATATGTTAGTTGCAAGAAGGAACCAGTTGGGAAAGTTGTAGCAAGTAGAGAGCAAGTTGTAACTGAAATTCGCGTGACAACTACCAAAATAATACTTTAAAGGAGTAAAACTGTGAGCTATAAAATCGATGTTATGGTCCTTTGCTTCGAGAGTAATACGACAACTTGGAGAGTATTATGACGAGTTAGATGAGGTTACCGTTTTAGTCTAAAGTTCAGATTTTTTGTTGCATACTCTCGAATTTTCTTCAAGTTTGAGCTTCCATCTACATTATACATTAATATAAATGATATTTAAACACTTTAGCATCAATTTAGGATAAATATACATTAAGTTGACATGAAACAGATATGAAAATACATTGAAATCCAAGCCTAATAAGGGGGAGATAGTAATAGCCCCCTTGTTCATCTATATATAAATCTCTTACTCCCCCCCCCCACCTCACACAGACACATTCATATTTCATTTTAGCCTATAAAGATTTACTATTTATATAACCCTCTTCTTCCTCCATTCTTCACCACCGGTGACTCTAATAAGCCAACCATCCATACAAATCAACTCTTCTCATCAAACTAATCACAAACATATCCATTTTTCTCTACAATAATACTATAATCATCATAAAAATCGAAGAAAAACTACTAATCTTCATATCTGTTTCCTTTGGTGGTTGTTGCTAGTAACCACTACCACCATTAAACTTATTTTGATGTTAGGAGCAAAAGTTTTAAGGTCTCATCACTAGCCACCATTTGGATCACCACTAATTGATAAAAATATAAATTAAGGCTTCAAAGTATTTTTTTTCAATTTATTCAAATATGTTGAGAATTTGTATTTCTTGCAATAATAAAAGTTATTATACTACTCAAAAGCTTTTATTTGATATAAAAATTGATGAGTTTTGAAAAAGAATTTTTTTATGATAGAACAATATTTTTTTAAGAAAATTTTTGAAAATTTTGATAAATCATGTTGATCATTTTTTTTCCAAAAATCATGGTGAAATTCTTAATGGTTTGTGAATAAAAAATTATGAAAAATTTATACGAGAATAGGATTAATGATTGAATTGTATAATTTGACTACCCTAATAAATCTAATGAGTCATAGGCAATCAATCGATCGTAATAACTTATAAATAATACTAATTGAAATATTTTCTTATATATTTTTTAGATACATCAGGAGTGGGACTCACATTGTAAGATTCGGGCAGAGAATTATGTCAATCAGGTAAGTATATATCTACTTACTGATATAGAATCTGTATAAGCCTTGGAACATGGTTCTGAATGGATGATGACATGTTAGGTTAAAATGAATGTTATGTTTATATGCTTGTGTTTATAATACAATACTAATCTATGTATATACATGCACAAAGTTTTGTAACCACTATCACGATATCTAAATGATTACTATCTTGACATCTAAGTATACATATATAAGTTTGGGCACTTAAGACATATTGCACGCATTTATATTTATCTTTATATGATTATGTACTTACTTTATATAATTGTATAACTATTATGCCAGATTATGTATGCATGATGTGATGATTTGCGATTGTGGATGAGGAGAAACATATAGGACGTGTTACTTAATGAGTATGCATCAGAACCATATATGCACTGGTTCGATCATAAGGGATATGGTGATATTTCAAGTTGTTGAGATATGATACAAATCAATCTTTATTGATGCTTGGCTCTTGATCAAATCCTTACTTGAGATATATATTATTTATGTGATTATGATTTTGGTTGTATTGAATGAGGGCTAGATTGTTGGTAATGCTTGGCTCCATGTAGTATTTTTAAGTTAAGAAAGTCTTATGGCTATTATGAGTATGATGATATGAGTGGGTCGTTAATGATGTTTAGCTCCTCGTAGTCATTCAAGATTTAGTATTGTGAAGATTACTTTTAAAGAGTAGGGTCCTCTAGACATTTCTTCTCCACAATCATTTGTGTATTATATATGTTCTGACATGTATTATGTATGATTGCATATTGTAGTATTAAAATATTATTGTATATAAGCATGTCATTGGGTATTGTAGGATGATATAAGTTTATTGTTGTTCGTTAGTTGAATGATTAAAAATAAAGTTCTTTAAACCGATTTTATTTTGAAAATCAAAATGAGATTAAGCGAAAACCAACGTGACGAAAGGCAAGTACACCTATCAAACAAGTAATAAAGTGGAGTAAAATTTAAAACTCCGAGTGTCGAACCTACGGGAAAAATGTTTGGATTCTTAAGTTAATTACTAGATTAATTAGATTACAATTATCTAGGAAATTCTAAATTAATTGATTAAAAGACGAAAAG
>JAOXYD010000135.1:7822789-7834295 GCA_028565735.1 Pinacopodium congolense
CTCTTGAAAAATTAAACTAAATTCTAAAATTGTCCTAATAAATAAAAAACTCTTGAAAACTATTTTTCAAAATTAGAAAACTAAATTTCTAAATTTATGAGGAGGCTAAATTAATTTAAAGTTAATCTAATTAAGAATAATTAATTTTAATAATTAATTTAATTTAATAATCCAACTCTTGAAAAATTAAACTAAGTTGTAAAGTATCCTAATGAATACAACTCTTTGAAAACTATTTTCAAAATAATTAGAAAACTGATTTTCTAAATTTATTAGGAGGCTAAATTAATTTAAACTTAATCTAATTAAGAATAATTAATTTCTATTAAGTAATTTAATTTAATAATTCAACTCTAGAAAATTAAACTAAATTGTAAGGTATCCTAATAAATAAAACTCTTTGAAAACTATTTTCAAAATAATTAGAAAACTGATTTTCTAAATTTATTATGAGGCTAAATTAATTTAATCTTAATCTAATTAAGAAAAAATTAATTTAAAAATTAAATTAATTTAATAATCCAACTTTTGAAAAATGAAACTAAATTGTAAAGTATCCTAATAAATCAAATTCTTTTATAACTATTTTCAAAAATAGAAAACTAAATTTCTAAATTTGTTAGGACCCTAAATTAATTTAATCTTAATTTAATTAAGAAATTTTAATTTAATAAAATTTAACTTAATTTAATAATTCAACTCTTGAAAAATTAAACTAAATTCTAAAATTGTCCTAATAAATAAAAAACTCTTGAAAACTATTTTTCAAAATTAGAAAACTAAATTTCTAAATTTATGAGGAGGCTAAATTAATTTAAAGTTAATCTAATTAAGAATAATTAATTTTAATAATTAATTTAATTTAATAATCCAACTCTTGAAAAATTAAACTAAGTTGTAAAGTATCCTAATGAATACAACTCTTTGAAAACTATTTTCAAAATAATTAGAAAACTGATTTTCTAAATTTATTAGGAGGCTAAATTAATTTAAACTTAATCTAATTAAGAATAATTAATTTCTATTAAGTAATTTAATTTAATAATTCAACTCTTGAAAATTAAACTAAATTGTAAAGCATCCTAATAAATAAAAATCTTCGAAAATTATTTTCAAAATTAGAAAACTAATTTTCTAAATTTATTAGGAGGCTAAATTAATTTAAACTTAATCTAATTAAGAATAATTATTTTCTATTAAATAATTTAATTTAATAATTCATCTTTTGAAAATTAATCTAAATTGTAAAGTATCCTAATAAATAAAACTCTTTTAAAACTATTTTCAAAAAAATTAGAAAACTGATTTTCTAAATTTATTAGGAGGATAAATTAATTTAAACATAATCTAATTAAGAAAATTTTAATTTAATAATTAATTTAATTTAATAATCAAACTCTTGAAAAATTAAACTAAATTGTAAAGTATCATAATAAATAAAACTCTTTTAAAAATATTTTCAAAAATAGAAACTAATTTTCTAAATTTATTAGGACCCTAAATTAATTTAATCTTAATCTAATTAAGAAATTTTAATTTAATAAAATTTAACTTAATTTAATAATTCAACTCTTGAAAAATTAAACTAAATTATAAAATTGTCCTAATAAATAAAAAACTCTTGAAAACTATTTTTCAAAATTAGAAAACTAAAATTATAAATTTATTAGGACCCTAAATTAATTTAAAATTAATCTAATTAATTTATTTTTATTAAAAAAATTTTAATTTAATTTTAAACGGAGGGAAGTGTCATGAGCACGCGCCAGCCCAGCACCAGCAAGAATTGGAAGACGCCCAAACGAGCGCGTTCAACCTCGTGATGCCGCATGCGTTTGATCTTTTGGGTTTTCATGCTTTCTGTTTCAGTTTTTGCCACCATCCTCGAGTAAAGCTCCTCACTTCTCTAAAGCTGCCTGCCTCTCTCTTCTCCAAAACCATCTGCCGCCGTCTCCTTCGGAAGAAAGACACAACGACAGGCGGCTGTTACTGCCAAGTGACACTCCACTGCCTGGCGGTCTCCTCCAGACCATTGCTGCTAGTCCGGGTTTTTTGAGAAATGCAAACCTGATTCATCCATAGAAACACAGGATATCAAACCTAAATCCTAGCTTCAAGAAATTTTCAGATTTATCTGAAAAAGAAACTTTGCAAATTCAAGTGGTGTTTTAAACAAATTAAAACCACTCAACCCAATACACAGACAGATTTAAACAACAAAGATTAAATCATAGATTAATCGTCGTTTTCCAAAATCTCAATATGAGTTTAAACCCTTTAATTGGTAATTTTATTTCAAGAAACAACTTAATGTTATTTTAAGTCTAATCATATTAGTTATCTACTATTATCAATTGATTTTATTAATGAAAATTGAAAATTCTTTTCAAAGTGTCATTCCACCTTAGCCAAGGATTTCCTAAATCAATACTAATCGAGAACAACAGAACATTCTCCCTAATTACTTTAGGGTGACCAATCCTTTATTGATACTCAACTACCTCCATATAATTCATGCTACATCCAATGACTACCGTGTGAACTATCTATGGTTAGAATAGGTCATAAGCAGCATCAAAACATAATAATTCCTATACAAGATAACCTTAATGATCTCAAGTTTAAGGATCACTTATATATTTATCACAATGAGTATTTCCATAGACACACAAGTAATGTTTCATGTGAAATTCTCATATTGGGTCAGTTCAGTTAACTTGTTCTCTAATAAGTACCCACACGTTTGTTCAAGTATCTTTATACTTTAGTCCATAAAATTGACTACTTCCTTCATAAGGAAAAACATAATGTATGCTAGCCATTCATTCTATTAATGTCCAGTTTTAATAAATCAACGACTAATTTAGGTAAATTATTTAATTACAATATGAATCTCATAATTATCATTTCCATCATAATTCACGTATAAAACATATTTATCCCATAGACTGTATTTTATACATCAGTTTATTAAACAAATATGCATAAGATAAATAATGTCCTTCATAAAATATGTCATAAATCTACAACCAACTGATTGGTTACAGGGCATAAACCAACAAAGATGGCATTAAAGGAAAGATATGTGTTACAGTTTTGATTTGGTTGAGTAGAACTTTGTTAAAAATAAAGGATTCTGATTATGCAAGTCTTTATATAGGGATTAAAGGTGTTTGTTAAGGAATCTAGAAAGTAGCAACAAACATAAATGACTAGACAAAGTCATTAAGAACAAATTTCTAAAGGGAAATTTGTATATATTGAAAAAATGAAATTCATAAATCACAGAACAAAATAGTGCTTGATGTATATTTCCATATTTTTCTTTATCAGATGAAGAAATCCCTTGTATCTAGTAACAAATCCCTTAAAAGAATGAAATTCATAAATCACGGAGCCAAAAGGTGCTTGAGTTATCCTCAAACAATTTCCTTTAATGAAAGATACATCATTAGAGTTGTCTAACATCCTCCCATAAAGTTACTCAGTGTCAGATGTGTATCAAACTTAAACCAGAAAATCATGAAACATTCGTTATCTGGATAATTAGAAATGAAAACCAACTCAGCTAATTGAAAGATACCTAAACTAACAAAATACAATTATGTATAAGAATCTACTAGATTCAACTTATGGAAGTGCCAAACCCATTCACAATCAAAAGGAATGACCAAGGACTCTGCGGCAACTGATGAGTCAAACTATTTGGAAAGCAAGGAAGCTAGCAAACATTATATTAAAAATTTCAATGACATTATACATAAATGTTGTATTCAAATTGTTTTTTGTTTAAAATGTCAAGATAGAGAGACTCATTTTAATGGAAATAAGGTTCATAGATGTTCACAAATTTTATTAGGTTGTCAATATAAGTTATACAGGGCATGACCTTTGAGTTTTAATTAATAAAGTTTTCTCCTTTCTTGGTGTCGTAGCCTAATTTATGGCGAAAATGTCCAAGTTTTCTACTTAGCTTGGTAGGCACCAAATTTGATGTCTACCAAGCCTAATAAAACATAAAAGTACAAAAAAAATAAAAAGAAAAAGTGAAAGATGCAAGCTCTCTTACTTATAAATTGGCAGGAGAGGTAAGGAGTAAAATAAGAGAAAACAGCAGAAAAAATTGTTTCAAGAGAAGTTAGGTGAAAGAAAAAGAGAGAAAAGGAAGAGAGAGAGAGAGAGAGAGACAGAAATATTGTGTGTATTTTTTATGGGTCTAGTTTTCTCTTTATAAGTCCCCAATTTTTCAGTAATAAATTTTTCTTAGCCTTATTCGTGGTTTTTACCCTAATTTAAAGGTTTTCCTCTATTTTATCTTAAAATTTTTAGTTTCATTTTAGTTGCGACCCTATTCTATTCAAATCCCAATTTTATACAACAAGTGGTATTAGAGCCAACCTTAGGTATGTATATCTACTTATTTTATGCTCTGTGATTGTTACCAAGAGTAGATTCTCT
This sequence comes from Pinacopodium congolense, assembly GCA_028565735.1. Classification (NCBI taxonomy): domain Eukaryota; kingdom Viridiplantae; phylum Streptophyta; class Magnoliopsida; order Malpighiales; family Erythroxylaceae; genus Pinacopodium; species Pinacopodium congolense. The sequence goes on from JAOXYD010000135.1 coordinate 7,827,248, forward strand.
ATATTAAAATATAAGTTAAATTATTATTCACCTTTCTGGAGGCATTATTCACAACACAGTAGTGATAGAAGTAGTGGTGATAAAGTGTGAAATTGAAAAGTTCAACGGAAATAATTTCTCACTGTGGAAGTTGAAGATAAAGGTAATTATGAGGAAAGATAATGGTCATAATTTCCTAGCTTCCATTAGTGAAAGATTAGCCGGGTTTACAAATAAAAAGTTGAACGAAATTGATGGAAATGTTCTAACTAATCTTCACCTGACACTAGCAGATGGAGTATTATCTAACATAGAGGAGAAGAAGATGGAGAAGGAAATATGGGATCACCTCAAAAAATTATACAAGTCCAAATCACTCTATAACAACATTTTTCTAAAAAGAAAACTATATACTTTTCTCATGGCAGAACACTTTGAATACTTTATTTTTCTAACTTACATCATTAGGGTACACAATAGAGATAAGTGAACGTGTGGAACTCCTGCTGCAAAGTCTACAAGATTCGTATGATTAACTCTTCATCAATTTAACAAAAAATATAGACTTTCTAGTTTTTTTTTATATTGCAGCCTCTGTTGGCAAGTTTGCAATAAGTAGAGGCCTTAACGACGATAAGAGGGAGACTAATGAAGCGTGGTCCAAATGAGAGCTACAATCATAATAGATCAAAATTAAGGAGTAAGAAGAATTTCAAATGTTACAATTATGGTAAGAAATGGCATCTGAAGAAGGATTATTGGAATTGAAACAAGAAAGATTTCATTCCTCAAGGAAACATGGCAAGCAATTCAGATGATGGACGCGCAATGGTTTGTGAAACGATAATGAATATTGGAGACAAGAGAAGATTTGCTGATGTATGGCTTATCGATTTAGCAGCTACTTTTTATATGACCTTTCGAAGAGAATATTTCCATCAATATAAATCTGTCTTTAAAGTATCTGTGTATAGCTACAATGATCAAACTCTAATGATCATTGGAATCAGCACCATCAAGTTAAAGATGTATAATGACACAATTCAAGATAATGTTAAAGGGCAACATGTGGAGGGCCTAAAGAAGAATTTTTTTGTAATCAAAGGAGCACTTATATTTATGAAAGTAGAGAAGATAGTTATGAATTTGTATATATTGAAAGGAGAAACTTTGCAAAAAGGAGAAGTATTCGTTATGGTGACTAGCCTAAGTGAAAAATCTGCGATGATGTGTCATAAAAACCTTGGACATATGTTATAATAAGGAATGAAGATACTTGTAAAGAAGAACCTACTTCCAGGTCTCACAAAGGTATCACTACCATTTTGTGAACATTGTATTGTGAGTAAGCAGCATTGATTTAAGTTCAACACATCAAATTCAGAAGCACGGAAATTCTAAAATTGATTCATTCTGATGTATGATAAGCACTGGTTACGTCCTTAGGAAGAGAAAATTTCTTTATATCATTCATTGATGATTATTTGAGAAGATGTTGGGTATTTCCTATAATGAGAAAGGCAAATGTGTTTTCATTTTCAAATTTTACAAAGCGCAAGTGGAACTTGAATCTAGTAAGAAGGATTAAGTGTTTAAAGACAGATAATAGAGGAGAATATACTTGTAGAGAATTTGATGAATTATATAAGCAAAAAGGCATCAAAAGACTGTTAATGACAACATACACTCCTAAAAAAAATAGTGGCAAAGAAGATGAACAAAACTCTATTGGAAAGAACAAGAATGATGATGAGAACTATAGGCTTAGACAAGAAATTCTGGGCAGAAATAGTTAATATCGCCTATTATGCGGTTAATTAATCTCCATCAACTGCAATTGAGCTGAAAACATCAATGGAGATATAAACTGGTAAACCAGTGGACTATTCAAACCTCCATATATTTGGAAGTTTTGCCTATGTGATGTTCAATGTCTAAGAAACTATAAAGTTAGATCCAAAATCTAGAAGATGCATTTTCTTGGGGTATGCTGAAAGAGTAAAGAGGTATTGTCTGTAAAATCTCATTGCCCACATTATTGTTATTAGTAGGGATGTTATTTTCATGGAAGATAAGGAGCAAGCAGAAAGTGTTGGTACTTCAAAAGAGAATCCAGAGACTATAGTAATACAAGTAGAAAAGGAAAGTTGATCAAAATGATTCTTTTAAAGTTGCACCAAAGCACGAGAAGCAAGAACCAGTTGAATATTATGTTCCAAATACTCGGAGATCAACTCGTATAAGAAGGTCATCAAGTTGGCACTCAGACTATATTATGAAGGGAAATATTGCATATTGTCTTTTAATTGAGGATAACGAGCCACCAACTCTTAAAGAAGTAATGAATAGTTTAGATGCATCTCAATAGATAATAGTAATATAAGAAGAAACTAAAGCTCTTTATAAGAATAAGACATGAGAGCTCGTGTTTCTATTGTAAGGAAGAAAGCCCATTAGTAGTAAATGGGTCTACATGATCAAGTGGAGTGGTGATGATCAGGTAGAAAGTTGTCGTGTTAGATTGGTGGTAAAAAGATATGATCATAAAGAAAGAGTTGACTTCAATGAAATATTTTATCTTATATTCTGACTCACAATAGTTCGAGTAGTCATGGCAATGTGCGCTACATTTGACTTATATCTTAAGCATTTAGATGTGAAAACTGCAATTCTTCATGGAGATCTTGAAGAAGAGACTTATATGCTCTAACTATAAGGATTTGAAGAAAAAGGTAAAGAGAACTTGGTTTGTAGTTTGAACAAATCTCTATACAGTCTAAAGCAAACGTTGAGGTTTTGGTATAAGATATTTGATTTCTTCATCATGAGCCTTGGATATAGCAGACTAAATGCAAGCCGTTATGTATATTTCAAGAGGTTTAATAAAAATAACTTTATTATCTTACTATTATACGTGGATGACATGTTAATAGTAGATCCCAATAATGATCATATTAAAGAATTGAGAGCACAGTTGGCTAGGGAATTTGAAATAAAGGACTTGGGATCGGTAAACAAGATTCTAAGGGTGCAAATTAATCGAGAAAGAAATAATAGAAATATTTGGCCTTTTTAAAAGAATTATTTTAAGAAGATCTTATGACGATTCATCATGCAAGATTATAAATCAAATTTTACCCCTTGTTTTGTTAATTTCAAGTTATCTTCAAGTATGAGTCCTAGCAATGAAGAAGAGAAGATGGAGATGTCTCAAGTACCGTATGCATAAAAAATAAGGAGCTTAATGTTCACTATAATCTGTATAAGACCAGACATTGCACATGTAGTGGGAGTGGTTAGTTGATACATAGCGAATCCTAGTTGAGTGCATTGAAATGTTGTTAAGAGAATTATCAGTTATATCAAAGGAACCTCAGATGTTGCATTATGTTATGGAGGGTTAGATTTTATTATTAGAGGATATGTTGATGCTTATTATGTAGGTAATCTTGACGAGGGCAAATCCATTACAGGATGTGTGTTCACATTAGCTGAAGAAGCTATGAGCTGGGTTTCAAAATTGCAGTCAATTGTGGCATAACAGAAGCAAAATGTATAGCAGGTACATAAGCTAGTAAAGAAGCAGTGTAGTTAAAGATAATATTGGCGGAACTCGGATATAAATAAGAAAATATTATTTTGTAATATGAAAACCAGAGTACTTTGCATCTTTCAAGGAATCCAGCATTTCATTCAAATACAAGACACATTCAAGTTCATTACCATTTCATTTGCGAGAAAATAGAAGAAGGAATGGTGGACACGCAAAAGATTCATACTATGGACTACTTGGCAGATTTTATGATAAAGGCAATCAACGTTGATAAATTTATATGGTGTCAATCCTCTTGTGGTCTGACGGAGACGTAAGTAACATAAAGCGGCAAGGTAGAAAGAATGGTGGGAAGATGTGATCGATTTTCAATCAAATCTTTAAGTGGGAAAATTGTCAAAGTTTTCTAGTTAACTTAGTAGGCACCGAAAAACCTAATAAAATATAACAATAAAAAAAATAAAAAAGTCAAAGATGACCGGCCTCCATCAAGCTCTCCTGCCTATAAATAAGAAGGAAAGATAAGGAGCAAAATAAGAGAAAACAACAGAAAAAAATTGTTTTGAGAGTAGTGAGGTGAGAGAAAAAGAGGGAAAAGAAAAAGAGACAGACAAAAATATTATATGTATTTTTTGTGGGTCTAATTTTCTCCTTATAATTCTCCAGTTTTTCAGTAGTAAATTTCTTTTATCCTTGTCTGTGGATTTTGCTCTACTTTAAAAGTTTTTTACGTAAAATTTGTGTGTCTATTTTATCTTCAATATTTTAATTTTATTTTAGTTGCGACCCTACTCTATCTAGGTCTCAATTTCTCTACACTGGAAAACACCTCAAGCATAAGAATTTTTCCTTTGATCCTAGGTCACTATTTTGGTGGCCTAGTCTTTTTAATAAAATTTGTTGATTTATCAAAAAATTATAAATAAAAAATTTAATGTAGGTAAAATGAAATTCTTTTCCAATTCAAAAACAATCATAAAGTTAGAAATGAAAAATTTTACTTTCAATCCCTGCATAAATACTTCCAAACATCAACTCAAGCTAGGTAAAGTCATTGAGAACAAATTTTTAAAGCCAAAATTGCATATATCTTCATTCTTAAATCAAAGACAACAAAACCCATAAAAAACTAAATGCTAATGGCCTGTTTGTTATTTTTTTTATTTCTATTTTTTAAAATACAAAAACCAATGATGAAATTCTATTTGTTACATTCTTTTTTTTTTCAAAATCATAAAAACCAAAATAAAAATAAAGAAACTAAAAAAAGTGTTTTTTCACATTTTGAAAGTAGGATTTCAAAATAATTTTTTATATTAAATAATTGATGCAGTATATTAACTAATATGTTTTTTTTCTAAAAATATGTTAACTAATATGCATTTTTAAGGTCTATAAGAATATTTTAGTCTAAGAATTTGAATTTATTTCATATTTAGTTGTTCACTAAATTAGTTTTTTATCATCAATCCTAACCAAATAAGTTTTTATTTTTAATTTTTTATTACAAATGTCAATCAAATAAGTTTTTTTTTCTTAAAAAACAAAAACCCAAAATAAGAAATAAAAAAATTATTTTAAAAAATACAAATGTACCAAACGACCTTAAAATATCTATGTCAATATTGCTTATTCTTGTATGTAAAGAGATGTATTTTGCTTGTGTAAACAACAAAATATCATAAATCAAATTGTCTATCAAAACGTTTTCTGTTCATCAATTCTTTTCATGGTATTAGAATATTCATGCCATCTTACATGGAAACAACGTGTGGTGGAGGCGGCGAGAAAGCTAGTAGCGATGAGAGCAATTCTAAAACTAAGATTGATCCAACATCTCTGTTTTTTTCATTCGTCGGACAATCTAGGTGGGATTATTAGCTCTTATATCTTAAAAGGGACAAACTATGAGACATGATAAAAGGCAATCATAAATTCTCACAATATCAACAAAAGAAAATTATGAAAAAGAGCCGATGATCTATTCAACATAAAATATTATAGTTCAATTGTATTTATATCTTTTCTAAATATGAGATCCAAGAAAAAAACATTCAATTCCCTCTTGTCCTTGTTCTAAGTTATAGTTTGGAAGAAAATTTGTAAATTTACTAAAAAAATTCGAAACTGATCTAATCTTGATATGTTCAAAACGTCCTTTACACATTTGAGGCACCAAAAAAATATACCTACATGTATGCATAGGTCACATTTGAGGCACCAAAAAAATATACCTACATATATGCATAGGTCTTAGGAAAATGTTGAACAAAATTCAATTATGGTAAAAAGAAGGAAAAATACAAGTTGCTTGTTCATATAATATGCATGCGCAGTTAAGGTCCATCCAATTTGCTTGTCCATATTGTTCAGCAATTCACCCCAGAGCTCTCTAATTTAATGCAAATTCGAGTTTGAAAAAGCCGATGTGACAATAGAATTACTGTTTACGTGGAACGATAACCATTAACATTTGGTATGGAATCTAAAGCTTTGTCGTTTAATTGCCAGACAAAAGATACAACTTACCATGTGAAATATTATCAATACGAAGGAAGTTCACAAACCAAAAGTCCAAGTTGAATCTGGTTGGGCACTAGAGAATAGCGCCGCAAAATTTGTAGGAAGTTGGATCCACTAAGGTTGCAATCCTACATAGGTAGCTAGATTCTCGTAGCCGTAATATAATGTTATAGTATATTTTCATTAAAGGTCTCATCTTTCCAAGTTGTCATTGGCAATCACAAGCTGCCAAGTTGAAATTTATGTTGTGTGGTTCTTTAATTAACTTCCATTTACAGTTGTGATTGAGATCCCTTTCTAAAAGGCTTAACATACATATTCTGGGGCAGCTTGCACTGGCAGCTATCAGATAGCAGTCAAAGTGTATCCCAATGCAAGTGGTGAGGTTTAGTGGTGTGCATATTAAACCATGAAAAAAGGCCTAACCGTCACTTTGATTTATTTATATCTCCAGCGTAGTGGCAAAGGGTAGGCCAAAAGAATCCCTCCAACCTTTTTGGGTCAGGTTTCGTCTCATCTTCCCATAAAGCGACAAAAGGGGAAAACATCGCATGCAAGTAGTGCAAGTAAGAACTTCCTTCTTTTGATTACTCAAGAATACAAAAAATGTTCTTGAAGTGTCGATGTCTCTTTGTATGGACCATTAATACTATAATGGTATGTTTGATTTAAAGAATGGAATATATAAGGAATGGAATAGCTATTTTTTAAGAATAGAATAGATGAGGAATAAAATGGAATATGTATTACTTTATTTGGTTTACTATTAAGGAATTTCTATACCAATATTTGATTAAAAAATATAAACTTGGAATGACAAAGGAATAACAAATAAAAAGATCAAAATATCATTACCTATATTATTATTATTATTTATTTTTCTTAATTTTATAAATTTAGTAAATTATTATTATTATATTATTATTATTCCTAATTTTAATATTATTAATATTATTAAAATTTTTATTATTAATTGAAAATAATAATAATAAT
>JAOXYD010000135.1:7872464-7883565 GCA_028565735.1 Pinacopodium congolense
CAATTCTACAATCAATTAATTTTTTGTAGGACATAAATCAGCATAGTGAACCTTATGAACAATTTTATTTACATTATATAACCTGAAAAAGTTAATTGTATGGATGATGAAATGTTTTTATCAGTAAAATATATGATGCTAATTATGATCCAATTGAATGAGGAGAAATTAAAAGCCAAAGTAGACCATAACACTAATTTAAGTGGAGGTGGAGAATTTCGCAAACACATGGATATCTTGTCTAAGGAACTAAAACTAATTTTTACAGATAAAAAACAAAATACTATACAGGGACTTGAAATGAATTTTAATAATTTTAAGAAGGGAGAAAGCCCTATAAGTTCTAATAATTTTGCGCTTAAGTAAGGTCAAGGCCCAATAGTCCCCTGAACTTTGCCTTGGATGAAGCATTTGCATTTTTTCGTGATGGTTTTGTTGACTGAGTTCTCGTCACCAACTGGATAATTAAGGTAGGAAATCACAATATAGGTTAACTGGCGATGTTCAATAACGTTGGTGTTTAACGTTTTGTGTTGTTGTTTTACCCAGCACAAAAATCGAGGCCTATAGTTGTGTTTGGTTGGGTTGTTATGTTGCCTTACTTTTACAGGACAAAAACTGAAGACAAAAACAAAACATCCACAAACGTTTCCCACATCTGCAGACGACACAGCCAAAAATAGGAGATACCCAGCACATCGGAGACACCCACACCAACACGCACAAGCCGCCGCACCCACACCACCAAGAGCGATGCCATCGCACCTGCTCTACCATCCGGCCAGACCCAGCTCGCCAGACCTATCACGATTTGCGGATTGTCGTCGTCACCAGCAGCCGCGAGTAGATCCAGGTCGTAGACAAACCCACTCCACCAGGACATCGGCGTTAGAGGACCTACTGACTTGACCCAGCCCGCCCACCGTCGCTGCTGCTGGCTACAAACACGTGGTTCATAATAGAGAAACAGAACAAATGTTGTATATAAGATACTGAATGCAAATAAGACAAGAGAAAACTTACCTTCTACACGCTTGGAAAATTGTCTGTTAGATTTTTCCCACAAGCAACTAACTCATATTGTCAAGATGGGAGCGCCTTAGTTTTCTTCTTATTTACAAACTAGAGTTTGATTTATATCTACAAAACAAATTTTGATGAAGGAATCAAAAACACCAACCAAATTTCAAAACAAAAACATTAAATCAAAACAATAAGCAATGATGAAAACTCTGACTCAAACATCCCAAATGTATATGTGACAATAGTTCTTAAGTTTTAAACTTGCAATCTTATAACACGAACTACAAATCTAAGCTTAATTCATTATTTTTATAGTTAATATATCTATTAACGTTGGGATAGATTCACCTCCAAAATACCCACATTTCCATTCCTCTTCGTCTACATGATACTTTGACACCTAACAATTACATGTACACATTATTGATGATCAAGCAATAATGTTCTAAGATATGCAAAATTAGAAAACTAGATTCTTAATACCCCTTGGCTATCTACAAACAATGAACTCATATTACAAACAATGAACTCATGTTATAAACAATTTTTGTAGTTGAGAGAACAGACAAGGACAAAAGAGCACAATTCCATGAGAATCATTGCGGACTTAAAGACTACTTATGGTCAGACAAACCTTTTATACACCTCATCAAACTCTCCTCCCTACTTCTACATATGGATAATTTATTTCCTTTTCCTTCTTACTCCATCTATCATTCAGATCCAGTCTTCATCGGCTCAAATCCCTGTACCAATCATTAGATAAAGTGCTCAAATGTGGGGAATCGATGAATTCCGCTATTTTTCTATTTCTTAATTGACTCTCTTCTTACTTCTCCATTTTTCATTATAAAATTTGCTTAGTGGTAGAAGGGCCCTGGAATAGGGTCCTCTAATTAAATCTAATGAAAAAAAAATATATGTGTAGAAGGTTGCCTACAAAATTATCATTTTAACTCTTATAAAAAAAATGAAGATGTATACAAAGGTAAAATAGCAATTTTACTTACATAGACACGAAGGACTATTCTTTATATACGGGTCCTTTTTTGAAAATAGTTTTACTCATTAAGATGCCTAAATAACTAGTGTCTGAATCCAAGTCATCAAAGTTGAAAATCACTGGATAGGTGAAGTTCTAGGCGCTACAAGTAGACATAAACCTGAAATTCCCTACAACTACAGAGATCAAGACTATTTTTCCAATAGAAGATACTTTTAAGCGCAATGAACATACTCCCACAAGTTACTGGAGAACTAAGACATCAACTTTTTAAGGAAATGTGAGCGACAATTTTCACAAATTACAAATAATTTAAACATATATTAATTTTATCCATTTCATATACTTTCCAAACCTCAAAGAGGAATTAGTTACATTTTTTCCTACTTGAAAGATTTAGAGATTAACATAAGATATTTTAAAAAATTGTCATGTTAGCAAATTTAGACATAATTAAATATGAAGTTTGTCATTTTAAAATTTTAAATTTAATGTTTTTATAAATATTAAATTTTTATTTAACACTATTAATATTAAGTTTTTAAAATTTTATAAAAATATTAAAGATTAAAAATAAAATTTCAACTTATAATTAATTTTCCATTATTTTCTAATTTCAATACCATTTTTTAGGATGGAGATGTATAACCAATTAAAATATATATCAAAGCTATAAAATAATAACATTAATTCTATTTTTCAAAAATGTAAATAATAAAACTGCATCATCCCGATCCTTTCATTTAAATCAATCTGATTACTAACACCTTGCATACATTTATGGGCCGGGTTTAAATGAGTTTGAGCCGTTAATCGGGAGCGGTTAGTAGTGACAAACCATTAATAGTTATTCTAATTTCTAAACCAAAATAACAATACATAGTAATAATAATAAATCAATTGTGAACATAAGCATGTATGTGTGGGCAATTATTGTAAACAGAGGGAGCAATCCTTCAAGAGCTTCATTACTTTCAGTGTAATGAATAATGATAAATGGAAATTGAAATTTTCATTTGACTCGTATTAATCTAAATTTCAGCAAATTTTTTTTATTAAAAAAAGGTAAAACAAGGGAGCATGGAATGGCATAATTTTCTGTTAAATTTGATATTAAGATAAAATTTGTCATTTCCAGAGGAGAGTGAAATTGATCAATTTCTTTCTAACTGGACAAGAATTTGAAATTAGGGATATTTAGTATTGTTGTTAATTTTTATTTTTAGTTGTCATTTTTATAATTTTTATTAATTTTTTAAAAAAATTTATACTATTTTTAAAATTTTTATATTTAAAAAAATTAAAAATTAAAATCGAAATCATAACAAACAAGCCTTTAATTATTAAACGCACGAGTCATGACACTGTTTTATTATTATATGAATTGGATTAAGCAAAATAAATAAATAACAAATAAATAATATGAAGGAGGTCTTCTCCTCTGTCAACTCCTGGTGGAGAGCTTTGCAGGAGCTGAAAACACTATTCAGGGAAGAGTTTAGGGTTTCTCTGTTCACAAAATCTCAGGTACTCTCCTCTCTAATTTCTCTACATACAAGCGACAAGCACGCAACACCAACACCGACACAAACATTGCATCTTTCTTCAGGTTTGAAGCCTGTGTATTTGAATATCTTGATGTCTTAGTTGGAAGATGTCGCTTTTTGTTCTGCTTTGCCAAGTGTTTGTAATCCCCGGAATTCGAAGTTTTTTTTGCAATTGTAGATGTGGGTTATGGGGTTTACTTTATCTTTGTTTTTCTCTTGGCTCGTGAGGTGGAGTGACATTGGTGGAAATGGAAGGTTGAAGTTTGAATTTTTGCAATTTTATGGACGAAAATTGAATTTTTTCGTTATATCGCGAAGTAAAATGCATTCTTAATTATATGTTTATTTTGCCCATTGAAGTTATCTTCTGCTTTTACTACATTTTTCTTCAGAGTGAAATACATGAACGTGTTTAGCATTTTAGAATTAATTTTCGTTTTGCTTTACAATTTTGTTGACCTTGACTAGTTGCCCAGTAGAGAAGCGTTTGTCTGGACATAATTCGTTATTCTCGGTTTACATGGTCTTAGAATGATCTTTTTGTAGGTTCTTGAGGTGTATACTGGAAACTGAGTAGAGTGTAGAGCGATTGATATTGGAGGGTTTTTTATTGTAATGGATTCACCTGAACCTGGTCGGAATTATGGGAAACGGGACATGGATGATAATTCAGCTGTTAGAAGTGATAGGGTAGGAAATGATGAAGAATGGGAGAGCAGTGATAAGAGGAGGCATAGGTCGAGCAAGTCCAGAAAGCCGGGCAGTGGAGAAGAAGCTGAAGGAGTGGAGGGTAGCGGGAGAAGAAGAAGTTCTGACAGGGAAAGAAATGAGAATCGGAAGAGATCAGGTGGTTCCTCAAGCAAGGCAGATAGTGCTGAAGATGATTATGATACAAGGAAAGAGTTGCGTTTGAAACAAATGAAGAAAAAACAAGAGGAAAGTAGCCTGGAAAAGTTGAGCAGTTGGTACCAGGATGGAGAGTTGGAGCACAGACAGGGTAGAGAAAAATCTGTGAGTAGAGGGCATGGTCGGATGGATGAAAGAGAGAAGCGGAAAATGACATCAAAGATTTCAGAGCATGAGAGTTCTCGTAGTAGGAGTAAGAGTAGAGAAGATCGCTCCCATGATGGGGAGTATGACAAGTCACAGGATAGAGATTCCCGGTATGCAGAAAGGAGAGACAGCAGCAGAGAGAAGGTTCGTGGTTCTAACGAGCAAGGTAGAAGCTCTAGAAGAAGATGGGATGAATCAGACGTCCCTATGAATCCTGATGAAAATCAGTATGAAAAGATGGATCCTAAGATTGTAAAGGCTTCTGATTTCACATGTGAGAATCATAAAGCTAGAAGCACACGTACAAGAAGTGAACTCAGTGATGGTAAAAACAAGAATTTGGATTTGTACAGTGATAAGGGTATCAAAACCAGCAACAAAGAAGAGAGGAGAGTTGATTTGGAAAGGAATATGACCAGAAGCAGGTCAGAAGCTGTAGATGAAGATAACAAGGGTAGTCCTATTACCCGTGAAGAAAAATCAGGTCGAGAGAAAAATGAGAAGCACAGGCAGCAGAGAACTCCTACTAACAGGGATATTGCTGAAACCCGTGAAAAGTCTTCTACTGTTGATGAAGATGGAAGTACAAGGATGAGAGATAAAAGTATGTTAGGGCGTTCTAACAGGTCCAGAACTCCTGAGAGGAGTATCAGGCGTCACCAAGAATCACAACACTCTGACATGGAGTATGAAAGAAGTATAGATACTAGACGAAAGGATACAGAAAAGGATGGCTCCAGGGATGATAGATCAAAAGGCAGAGATGACTGGAAGGACAGGAACAGAGATAGGGAAGCTTCCAAAGAGAACTGGAAGAGAAGGCAGTCCGCCGCCAATGATAGAGATTCTAAAGATGGGGAACTTGTTTATGATCGTGGTAGAGACTGGGAACAAAGGCACGGTCGTGATAGGAATAACAATGAAAGGCCCCATGGCCGAAGCAGGGGTGAAGCTGTAAAAACCTCATCAAATTTTGGAATTTCAAATGATAATTATGATGTGATAGAGATTCAAACCAAGCCTCTTGATTATGGAAGATCAGAGTCCACATCCAACTTTTCTAGGAGGAATGAAACTGCTAAGCAATCTGATGTAAAAGCTGCAAGTAATACTGAAGATTGGGTGTACATGCGAGATGAAAGGGCAAGGAGACATGATTCATACAATTCTGCTCCATCTGCTGAAGATAAAGAAAGATATATTGATGACAGGTTATCTATGCAGGAACCAAGTCCATGGAGGGATGAAATGGACTATCAGGGAGGTAAAGGAAGAGGCCAGAAAGGGTTTATGTCTGGTCGTGGTATTGGTGGCCACAGTTCTACCAATGGTTCACACCCTCCATATGGGAACCAAGAGCTAGTATCCTCTGTCAGAGCTCCCATGCAGGGTTTAAAAGGGAGCAGGATTGGAAGAGGAGGAAGAGGCAGACCTGCTGGAAGAGACAGTCAAGAAGGTGGACCCCCATTGCCCATGATGGGAGCACCTTTTGGGCCTATAGGGATGCCTCCACCTGGGGCAATGCAGCCACTTGGTCCTGGTATGACTCCAACTCCAGGTCCTCCAATTACCCCTGGTGTTTTCATTCCACCATTTTCACCACCAGTTGTTTGGGGTGGGGCTCGTGGTGTTGAGATGAATATGTTAGGTGCTCCACCTGCTCTTTCTCCTGTTCCTCCTGGGCCATCAACCACTAGATTTCCTCCTAGCATGGGTGCTCCACCAAATCACTTTATGTTTTTCAATCAGGCAGGACCAGGAAGGGGACTGGCTCCTACCATGCCTGCCTCTGGTTTTAACCCTACTGGACCAATTGGACATGGAACTCAACCTGATAGGAACCCAGCTGGTTGGGTGCCTCCTAGAAGTGGTGGGCCCCCTGGGAAAGCCCCCTCACGGGGAGAACAGAATGATTACTCACAGAATTTTGTTGATACTGGTATGCGTCCCCAAAATTTTATTAGAGAGTTAGAACTGACCAATGTTGTGGAGGATTATCCAAAGCTTAGGGAGCTCATACAGAAAAAGGATGAGATTGTGGCCAAGTCTGCTTCTCCTCCCATGTATTTGCAATGTGACCTGAAAGAATTTGAGCTGTCTCCAGAATTCTTTGGAACCAAGTTTGACGTCATATTGGTGGATCCTCCATGGGAGGAGTATGTTCATCGAGCCCCTGGCATTGCTGATCATATGGACTATTGGACATTTGATGAGATATTGAACCTTAAGATTGAGGTAGTCCCTCTTTAAGTTTTTTTTTTGTCCCCAGGTAGTTACAGTTTTTTAGGGAAATGATCAATTTGCATTTCCTTTTTCTTGCTTGAGCAACTAGCTGTTACCAGTAATGCTACGCAACTTTCTCCACTATTTCCTTGCAGGCAATAGCAGACACACCTTCCTTTATCTTTCTCTGGGTAGGAGATGGTGCAGGCCTTGAGCAAGGGCGCCAGTGTCTGAAGAAGGTAACTTGTTCAGCTTTGAAATGAAGAAGAGGTCCATGAGTTACTTTTCCTTTTTAATCCATGTCATTTTTCCTCTGTACAATGTGGTTTTCAAGTATTTACTTCATGTGCAGTGGGGATTTCGTAGATGTGAGGATATTTGTTGGGTAAAAACTAACAAAGCCAATGCAACACCAGGGTTGCGGCATGATTCCCATACTTTGTTTCAGCACTCTAAGGTCGAGAATTCAAATATTTCTGCTGCATTGTAGATAACAAACCTTTACACTGTTCACTTCGACCAAGGATTCTTTAACAATTTCAGTTTTTTGCTGAACTATTTGCTTTGTTATTTATTGTAGGAACACTGCTTGATGGGTATTAAGGGAACTGTTCGGCGCAGTACTGATGGTCATATAATCCATGCCAATATTGACACTGACGTTATTATTGCTGAGGAACCTCCTTATGGTTAGTCATGTTTTCTTTTTCTTTAAAGTTTGCTCTTTCCTTTTTTTACATACTTTTGTTGGGAAATGCATTCTTGTGGACAAGTGGCCTTGAGAACCATGAAGTGGCAGTATATCACTCTTTATGTTAATGATTTCTTGAACAATTGGAACTCACACGTTTCCTTCCAGTTTTTATGGATATTGGGAACATTCATCATTTGTTGTGATGTGACGGTTATCTTCAATATGATTTTTCCTTTTGGCCACAAGTTGATGTACTCTTTCTTGATGGCTGTATCATCTTACAAATGTTGCCATTTTACTCCTTTTGTGGTATAATAAAGAATTCCAAACACCGTAATGGAAAATTTTATGCTTTTGGTTTTCAGGTTCAACTCAAAAACCCGAGGATATGTATAGGATAATTGAGCATTTCTCTCTAGGCCGCCGAAGGCTTGAGCTTTTTGGTGAAGATCATAATATCAGATCTGGTTGGCTGACTGCTGGTAAAGGACTATCCTCGTCAAACTTCAACACTGAGGTACAAACTGTTTCAGAAATAAAGTCACTTATACGCCTGTATCATAATATGAAGCTACTTACGAAATTGCCCAACTACGTGGATATTCCAGTGAAAATAGAGGTTCTGGATGTTGGTGTTGAATAGAAGGATCTCGATTTAGTCTTATGTGATGAGTCCTTCAGTTTCTTAAAATCTGTAGTTTAAAATATCAAAGTTAGATTATAAAATGTAAGTACTTTTGATTTAGTATCTATTAGAATTTTTTATTTTATGAGCGAAAATGGCAACCTCAGGGTGTGTCTTATTAAAAAGTAAAAAAAGAACATCGTACATTTAAAAGAATTTTTTTTGCGCTATGTTTGTTAACAATTATCTTTACAAAACATCTATACGGAACAAACTTATTAAAAGAATCACTAAAAAATTTTCTTCTAAAGTATTTCAATCTATGGTGATTTGCATATGATTGAATTACTGAAAAAAAAAAATTTTTCAAAATCATATAACTTTAAAACCACTTCTAAAGTTGGAAATGGTTTTTTGTTCGTGTATTCTACATTCTAATCTCTTTTTGTTTGAAGACTACCACTTCTAAGTAGATGTCTGGCAACTTTCAGGCATACGTCAGGAGTTTTGCTGACAAGGATGGAAAAGTTTGGCAAGGAGGAGGGGGCAGAAATCCTCCGCCAGATGCACCTCATCTTGTCATGACTACCCCAGAAATAGAGGCTCTGCGACCCAAGTCACCGATGAAGAACCAGCAGCAATCAACAACCAGCTCCTCCAGCAGAAGGCAAGCTGGTAATTCTCCTCAGAATCCAGCAACTTTTAGCTTAAACCAAGAGACGTCTAGCTCAAATCCTTCAACACCAGTTCCCTGGGCTTCACCATTGGAGAACTTCAGGGTACGAGAAAGTCTGAACATGCCTTCCGAGGACACGTTTGGCTTTGGTGTACCGACAAATGGTGATTATTACGATTTTGAATCTCACAGACAAATGAATATGCTGTAACAATAATGTAGCACAATCGTCGTATTCTTTTTATAGCTGAGCCATTGTATTTCCCTCCGGCCATTATAATGTAAATGGAAAGAAAATTCCATTTGTCTTATGCATTTTTACACGTGCAGAAGTGGTCAGATTTATTCATATTGTAGAGCTTAGTATCGAGTCTTTCTTTGCCGATTAAGGTACACTTCGATGGAAAGAACGCTTCTTCGGCTTCACCTAGAAATAATATTGCTCAGCCCATTGTCAGAGTCGGCATTAACAGGGAATGTTAGAAGAAAAAACCTACTGTCAGCGTTCTACACATCCCACTTTGATAAATGCCAATGACCAATATGGTCGTGTCGTGGAGATTCCGTAGCGAGTACTAGGAAAAACATGTCTTGCAAGAAACATAGCATCCAAAAATGAGTCCACCATCATCTAGTTTTATGGGTGTTTATAATTTTGCCATTTATTTAGATG
Source organism: Pinacopodium congolense (assembly GCA_028565735.1). Taxonomy (NCBI): domain Eukaryota; kingdom Viridiplantae; phylum Streptophyta; class Magnoliopsida; order Malpighiales; family Erythroxylaceae; genus Pinacopodium; species Pinacopodium congolense. The sequence goes on from JAOXYD010000135.1 coordinate 7,881,982, forward strand.
TATTCTTCACTTTTTATATGATAACATTATTTCTTATATTATTAGATTTACATTTTACTATCTGCAGCCTTTGACTCACCATCACCCCACCAGGACCTGTTCATATCTGACCGCGTAAAATAAAACTAAAGATACCAAACTCACCTAACGTAATATTACCAGAACTTTACCCAATTAGGTCTAGTCAATTGTTTTTTATGTAAACGTTACTCACTCTAAAAACCTATCAACCAGAAAATGTAACAGAAGTTGATAATACATTCAATTCAGCCTACACCAGAAAAGAAATTAAAGAAAGAAACACTTGTTCATTAACAAAAATAAGTTCACACGTCCAGCCAAGCTCTAAACTTTTGGCAACTTGAAACAAAACGCTTCACAAGTCCGGCCAAGCTCTAAACTTTTGGCAACTTGAAACAAAACGCTTCACAAGTCCGGCCAATCTCTAAACATTGGCAACTTGAAACAAAACGCTCTTTGTAATTACCATACTACAACTTGTATATTATTATTATAACATCTCAAACCCAGCAACAGAGACAGATACTGTTATTTAATCTTTCAAACAGCCTTGAGGATATCATCCACACTGGACACGGTGAACTCGCCACCTTCTTCAAGATTAGCCTCCTTTACAATCAGGTCATCCACTAAGAGAGCGAACCTCCTCGCGCGAACCCCAAGCCCTTTCTCGTTCAGATCAAGCTCCAGCCCAAGCTTGTGGGTGTATCCCGCAGACCCATCTGCTAAGAACTTCACATGCTTGTTCTCTGGAAATGTCTTTGCCCACGCCTTCATAACAAACGGATCATTCACTGCACATACAAGATAAATTTTAGTAACTTTAAATGTATAATAATAATAATTGATTAAGCTAATCAGAGAGATAATTAGGCGATTAATTACCGCTAATCACGAGAATTTCGGCCACGCCCTTCGTTTTCAGCTCTTCAGCCTTCTCAACGTATCCAGGCACATGCTTCAAGCTATCAAAACCGATTAATAATTAATTTGTTGCCAAAAGAAAGGCAAAATCAAAGAGCTGTGAGAATTTTTACGGTTACCTGCAAGTAGGAGTGAAGGCGCCGGGAACGCCAACAATGACGACCTTCTTGCCGGCTGCGAGAGTGTGGATGGAGACTTTCTGGAGCTGATCGCTCTCGTCGAAGTAATCGAGAGTTCCGTCGGGCAAAGGGTCGCCAGCTTTGATCGGAGCCATGGTTGATAACTGACGAACGGTGGTGATTGATTGAAAAGTGAAAAGTGTCAGTACAACACACACATATATATTTATTTATATAAAGTGGTTAGGGGTTTATTAGGTGTATTTAATAGTCATTTCAGGTCCGCCATTGTCATAAATGCGATGGACCGTAAACATTAATGGTATATTTGATACGTGTAGTTTAACGAATGAAATAACTATTATTGTTGAGGAATCGAATAGATTTGAATAAAATGAACTATATATTATTTTATTTAATTTATTATTTAAAAATTTTTATAATATTATTTAATTTAAAAATATAAATTTAAAATGATAAAAGAATAATAAATAAAAAGATTAAAATATTATTATTATTA
>JAOXYD010000135.1:7883665-7899491 GCA_028565735.1 Pinacopodium congolense
ACCAACCTAAGCCTAAAGCACTAATTCAATACATGTCCATCTTCATTCTCAAAAATAATCACATGTCATCCCTTTCATACCTTCAAACCCTTAGGAAATTAGCCACACATGCTCAAATTAATGAAAATAGAGATTAAATAAACATAACCCATACTTAGTCAAATGAAAGAAAAGTTGTAAAATTTAAGGCAAGTACTAAGATTCAACACTTAATCTAATGAAAACCCAAGATTTTCATACTAACAATCAACTAAATACAATCCAATTCACAAAACCCAAAATAAATGCATTAACCATAAATATAAACATACAAAATTAGAATAAAAACTGAGTTTAAATAATTTAGAACCTAAGCCCCAAAAATCTGTCATTCTCACCTCCTCTCTTCTCTACCCACGTCCCCAAGGTTTCATCGACAGAGAAGGATAGTTTTGTCTTCAATTTTTCATACCTATTCCAACGTGCTCGAAATAGGTCAAGACGATGGAGGGAAATCTTTAACTATTCCGCAAATTAAGAGAATGACTAATCCACGAAATATGTATTCTCTGTCTTTTTTTTTTTAACCAAACAAGATGATAAGCTAATACTAGGAATAGAAGAGGAATAGAATAGGTATTCCCCTTAACCAAACATCCCATGAGGAGATTTGTCCACGTCATTGTCGGCTATATGTTTGGTTAGGGCTGTTTGAAAATGATTTGGTTTTTGAATTTTCTAAACACAAAAATTAATTAAAAAATCACAGGAATTGAAAAAAATACTTTAATACAGTATAAAAATCAAAACAGACAACATAAAATTTATAAAAATACACAAAATTTAATACAAAATATAACAACTACAACTAAAAGCTCAATCAAACGACACCTTTATGTTTTTATTTTTATTGTTATTTTTTAAATATAAAAATTGAAAAAAAATAAAAAAACACATAAATATAATATAAAAATAAATAAAAATAGTATAAAAACTCAAAAAATACACAAAAATTAATAAAACCACATAAAATAAAAATAATAAAAGAAAACAGAAAGTTAAACCAAACAATTCCTTAACAAGTGATAGCAACGGGTCTTTTTTTTAATCTATTATTACTATTAGTATTTTTAAATATTTTTATGTTCTTTTTTATTTTTATATTGTATTTATGTGTGTTTAATTTTATGTTGTTTTTCAATTTTATATTTAAAACAATATGATCAAAAATAAGGAAAAGTTGAGGCCTAAATTCTTTTTTTCTCGAAAATTGAAATGTAATTATCGAAGATCAAATAAACAGAGTTAGAATAAGAAACAACTCTACCTAGGGAACAACACAAGGACCTACACCAAGTCCTTTATACTAACAAAACAAATTATAAGTTAAAAGCAATAGAAGAAAGGCTAAGAGGTCACCGCCAGATCCTAGAAATGCCAAACTACTAGAGTATCCCTAGATAAATTTTCCTTTAGTCTTTTTATGAGGGCTAGTTCCCGAACTTTATAGATCACCACTCAGTTGAGATTGTCAATTGAGAGTTCACCTTATTTATGAAATCTATGGTTCCTTTAATGCCAAAGAGAGTAAACCAAACTCCCTATAGTCAAGAAGAAGAGTTTCTTAGCTGTTGTGGTCTTAAAGCTCTTACTTAAGCACTAGACTCTTCTTCTTGGCTCTTTTGGTCTTAAAGCTCCTACTTAAGCATCAGACAGGGAACTCTGCCTAAGTATAGCAAATCCAATGTCTACCAAATAGAACCAGAAGGCAGCCCCACATAGAGATGGTTCAATGATTCCTGAGATGCTTTGCACAAGTTGCACGATTTGCCAGTCACATAAAATTTAAGTGAATCTTTAGTACCTAATCATTTGTGAAAGGTTAACCACAATATAATTGCAGCAGCTAGGAAGGGGTTGAATCCCATACCAGTTTGCACCAGTTAGGCTGCTCTTGTTGGCTAACTAGAAGGTTCTTAAAGGAATAAAGTGAGAATTATAAATTCTATACAGGGAGCTAGATGATGGTATCTTCACCGGCTATGTTTGAATCATAAGATGGTCACATGAACATAATAAGAACATGTCTGTGAGACCTCGCCAACCAAGTCCAGGAATTATTACAGATGAATGCATGAACCCTCTCTTGCTGAGGAATAGCTATTTAGAGGTCTTCTACTTGGGAAAAAGGGCCTAATGGATGCCAATAATCAAACTAGAAACTTGTAACCTTTCTATTGTTGATCTTATGTTGGATATAACAGTGCATCGCTTCTCTAGTTTGGAGGATTTGCTGAAATACCCAAGATATACTACTACTCCTCTTTTAGGTCTAGAGACTATGACGCCTTTACGCCTTATATGATATTGGTGTATCCACTTTAACCACAAGCTATGTTTGTCATTTATGAGTTTCGAAAGCCTTTTAATAAGAAAAGCCTTCACAGTGAGCTTGGTAGAGGGCACATCAATGCCTCCATATTCCTTTAGTAGGCAAAAATCTACCCACCTTACTTTTGGAATTTTAACCTGCCTTACAGCCCCACTCTAAAGAAAGTCTCTAAATATGCCATCTAACGTCTTGATCACCACCTTAGGAAGGGTGAGATGAGAACACTAATAAACATGCATGTGGGATAGCACCGATATAACTAACTAAAGCTTGCCTCTATAGGTGACTGTCTTGTTATACCAATTATACAGTTTTTTGTACATATCCTCTATTATTGGGTAATAGTTAGAGTAAGAGGGCTTCCATCTTGTGATGGATATTCTAAGGTATCTAAAAGGCAACTGTTGAATGGATAAGTCATTAGCCATAACGATTTGACCAACTTGGCTATTTACACATACAAAAAGGAAGAGGGAACTCTTCCTCAGATTAAAAGTAAATCCTAACAAGGAAGTAAAGCAGTGTAAAGAGTTCAACAATTAATTAATAAAATTAGGGGTAGCTTTACATACCAGAAGTAAGTCGTCCACAAAGGCAAGATCAGCTATTCCTAACTTACCATATTTATAATGTTACTTGAAAGAAGCTTCTTGGGCAATCATCTTTGCTAAGGAGTCTATGAAACACTTCCATACTTAGAACAAAAAGATAAGGTGATAGTGGGTCACCTTGGCGTATACCTTTTACTGCCTTGAATACATGGGTTGGCTAACCATTCTCATGGATTGACTATGAAACGGTGGTTATCCACTTTCGAATCTAATGGATAAGTTAGGGTGGGAACCCCATTGCCTGTAACGCGTCTAATAAAAAGCTCCAATATAAGGAGTCAAAAGCCTTAGAAAAGTCAATTTTGAGGTCACAATTCCATATATTCGTCTTGAAATGATAGCTCTGGAACAGTTCCTAGGCAATCATAATGTTATCCCCTATGCTTTTGCCGAAAACAAAGGCTATCTGACCTGGGTTAATCATAAGAGGCATAATGCTTTTCAACCAGTTAGCCAAAATCTTGAAAATCACCTTATATATAACATTGCAGCAAGAAATGAGATGATAGTCAGTGAAAGTAGATGGATTTGGTACTTTAGCGATAATGCAAATATAAGTTTTATTCATTTCTAAAAACATTTGACCATGATGGACAAGGCTCTGCTAAATTAGAAGGTGACTCGATGGTGTCCTCAACTGTCTCACAGGTATTAAAAACCCCTGGAGGAGTTAACTTACTTACTGTAGCCGTGTTCTCCAGTAAGATCTCTCTAGGAAAGGGCAAAATGGCCAGAGCCACTGCAATAGAGTCGAGAAGATCGATGACCACCACTACCTACGAGCTCTTGGTGACTAGCTCTCCACCTGAATGGGTCATGTCAGGGCTAACATTGGGCTTTTAAGGGGGAATCTCACCATTATCCGACAAGCTAGAGCGAGGAAGAGTCGAGTCACAGGGGTGTTGGCTTTCCATTAGAAGTGCTCTTTCTAGTGCGGTTATAAATGATGGGGGTGCCCTTGCTACTTGGGGCCACCATACCTTAATTGGATTCATGGATCCCAACTTCCAAACATAATAGTTGTATACGCTCATCGACAAGGTTTCCGGCTCTATCAAGCCGCTTGACAGAGAGGGAATTGGGCAAGGGTTGTAGATATAGGCAAACCCGATCCACTTAAGTTGAGCCTTTTTTTCATCTATGCTTAAAGGGTTTCCCAGAATGCTAGCCAAGTAGCTCAGTTTGTTAACGGACCAGTACTCCAATGACACACAATGAAAATCCACCCAAAAGAAGAGGTGGCTCAAGAAAGCTCTATCTAATGACAAGCCTGGTCACCATCGCTGGGGTAGAAGTGGCCTAATAAGGATAGATTATCCTCTAACAAGAATTTGAAGATATAGAAATCATTCTCACTAATGAGGATAGATTATAATCCAAATTTTTTTCAAGTGGTTGTAGCCCAGTACTGGACTTGTGAGGAGAGTCACTTCTCTAAAAAGAACCCCACAACAACAGCTTGCCACTTTTTTGCCTCCATCTAGAGGATTTCCATGGGTAGGTGCGCAATCCCATGCATTGCTGGTAGGATGTATCAAACCTTATCAACAGTGAAGGGGTCGCTCACTACCCTGTTTTAAGCGAGTTTAGGGTTTAGGGGTGTCTTTGGCTGAGGGATTGAACTCTCATTAGACCGAGGTAGATAAGGAAAATCAACCTTAGGTATAATATTGTAAGGGGAAAGAGATGTAAAAAATAGTAGTCATTTAAGGAAGAAAGGCGAGACATGAGTAGGGGAGGAAGATAGAGGGGAGAGCTTCTCGATCTAGAACATTATTGATGAATTCTTTTCTTAAAAAATCCTTTTTTTTAGAATTAAATTAACTTTGCTTGAAGAAAGAGCTTGACCTAAATTCTTGTGTTTTCATGGCCGGTGCTATGTTAAGATTCATTTTCATCTTTTTCAGAATTGGCCTTAAATTATATTATAACAAATATTTATTTAATAAGGTAGCATATCTATTAAATTAAATTGGAGCACTTACTTGATAAATTTAGGTAATTGGTCTCCATTAGACTTCAAATTATGTAGAAAGTTTAAACCCAAAGTGTGCGACACTGGTAAGGAGCAAAAGATTTTGTTATAATTTAATTGTTTATAATTTAATTGCTTATATATGTTTCTTGGTTCAAGAAGAAATGGCCGGAATAGCTTTTAACAAATAATTAAATACATCTATGTATATACATTGTCAGGAAATGATAAAGATTATTTATATAGTGGAAAAAAAAATACATTGAAACAATCATGTCCTTAGAAGATAAAAGACTTTACAGCATCCGTAACTTGCTAGCTCAATGCCCATGCCTGCAAACAAATGAATTAAAGAAACGGAACTTGTTATCAAAATTAATTAATTATTAACTGTGTATGAAGACATGAAAAACAGTAGTAGTCGATGATATGATACCTGTATCCTGCCGTCTGAGTTACCAATGACCAGAACTTCTTCGGTTGGGTCAAGTGCCATGCAAAGAATCTTAGCATTTGTAGCAGTTTGCAGCATTTCTATCTTAGTCTGCTTCTTTCGATCCCAAATCTCAACACTTCCTCCTTTGGACCCCAAGTATAAAAGGTCTCCACTTATTGCCATTGTTCTCACTTCCGATGTTGTCGACAGTGTGCCCACCAAATCAAAGTTTTGAGTGCTCCATATCTACGCCACTCAAATTATTATGGATGCTTGTTAGTGACTTCTGTTTCTTTCCAGGGAAATCTTCTTTTCAAAGCTCCTATTTCTGCTAGTAGGAAAAAAGGACAAAGATAGATATCATTTTTCACTTTCAAGAAATACCTTCACCACGGATCCATCTACTGAAGAACTGGCTGAATGTATCTGCCCGTCACGAATTTGCAGAGCATTTACAGAATTTGCTTTTCCTAGTAATTTCCTGGTTCCACTTTGAATGCTTGCTACTGTTCCCGTTGCAAGGTCTATTTCCTGAATACCGGATAGCTTTCTTTATATCAGAACTTCAATCTGAAATTAAGCTGAATGTAGATAATATGCTGCTTCAGTTGCCATACCTGAATACTACTGTCGTGGCATCCACAGTACAGTTTTCCTTGCACAAGAGCCAAGCACTTCACGTACTTACCTTGATTTAACAACTTGGATCCTCCATTCCAGTAGTGAACCTGAGAGGGAATCATTAGTTACACGTGAAATTTCCCTCTTAATCATATATAGATGAGATTAGCTAGGAACAGAAAGGACAGGAGTTTATATGATAATATTAATACCTTGACACCTGCTCCTTGTGGAATAAAACATGAAATGCTGTTGGCAACAACTAGATTATGAACTGCATCCTTCATATCATGCACTTGTACGCAGCGCAATGTTTCACCACTAAAAGACCAGACCTGTTCATCCAATACAGTAGCATATACAAGTGGAAGATCAATCAATTCCGTTAGATATTTTTTATTTATTTAGCATTAATGATCAGAAAGAACATATAGATGGATAACCCTCAAAAATGATGCCAAGGTCACTTTAACATGAACTAGTTTCTATATTAACTGTAGCTGAGACTTTTTTGGAATTGAAGCGAGAAAGAGTTGTCTGATTATATTGCTGTCAGTTTGTAAGACAGGTTAATTAGTAACTTTTTCGTATGATTGCCTTTGACGTAGGAATCATCTATGCAGCTAATTAGTTCACATTCATCTGTTCTGAAGCTAGGTTTTTCCCTGTGTTCAACCAAACGTGGAAAGAGCATACATACCCTAGATGTTTTGTCTGCTGAACCACTGTACAGTCTTTCGCCTGATTGTAAGATTGTTAAGCTAGTGACAGCCTTGGTGTGTTCACGAACTACTTGGATCAGTTGAAGAATGCTATTCCTCGCTGTCCAAACCTACAGAAGTTGTGAAACAGAATCTAATTGTGTCGATTTCTTAAAAAATATGAAATTAGACCTCTCTAGGAACCTGGGCTTTCATCCCTCATTCAAGGGTCTGATCAGATGCTTTAGAAGGAAAAGCTGTGGTTGCTTTCCCACTGACCAGTAACGCAACTCTTGTATGGTAAGAACTATTTTTCCCAAAAGGAAACCAAGAACGTAAAAACCAAATGGTTAAAGAACCATCATCTGCCAACTATTTGAGGAGCTCAGAAACATCCTGTAATCTGATGTTTCTAACTAAATTACAGGCTCCCAGCATCCCCGAGTAATATGTATTTTCTAAATTTACCTTGGTTACTATGAGAGGAATTTACCTTGACGGTTCCATCAGAATGGCCAGAAAAAATCTTGTCATTGAAACAAGCAATTGAAAGCACTTCTCCGTTCTCACTGCAATCCACTAGAGCTAGTTCTTTATGATTCCACAAATCCTGATGCTCCAACACAATTTTCCTGTCATTATTTTGCTGACTTGAGAACTAAAACGATAGAAGTCTATCAGACACTGTAACTTACAGCACTAGAGTCTTGCCCCTCACTAAGAATTTTCATGATCTCAAATGCTAATCGAGATGACTTTCTCAGCTCCCTCAGTCCTTTCTTGATATCCTTCATGTAAAAAGTAATATCCCGCAAGCCATCTGAAAATCACAATAGCAAAGTAATTTAAACCACATTAGATCTGTAATATCGTGCTCTTTCAGGATCTGAAGGTGGTAGAACTTTGGACTGATTCTATTGCAAAACTCATTCCAATATATTTCTATGACCTGTACAGGTGTCTGAATCGAACTTTCGGCAACTGGAATTAACATTGGCCAAGATTGCTACTTACCAGCATCATCTATGAAGCTTTTTAACACCAGCAATGAAAGGACTTTGTCCTCAGTATCCTTTGCGGATTTGAATATGGCAACAAAGCGCTTGAGCAAGCAGACTCTGGCTGCCCCTCGTATCCCTGTGTCTGGAAGAACATTAAGCATATGTGCGAGCCATGTTGCTGAGACAAAGCATGCTGAACACAACTCTGCATATCTGCTCTTCAGGCCCTCTGATAGAGCTTCAAACAGCAAGCCAAATTCATGTGTTACTAAAGCAAACGCCACTTTTCTTTCCCAATCTTCAGCTGCTCTCTCTTCCTCTTGCTGTCAGAAATGTGATTTGTATTAATATATAAAAAGATGTAGACAGCAGTAAGATTTTTCCAGAAAATTCAAAGAATCTGACCAAGGTTCCTGCAACTTCTTCAGAAAAGCTGCCAACATGTTCCATTTTGATAAGATTTTTGTAACTTTTGTCCAGTCCAGCGCGCTGCAGAAGCTGGGCTCTAGTAAGAGATTTTCCAGAGGCTGTAAACCTCCCTTGCAAAGAGACAATTGTTTTTGCTGCAGCTATTTGAACAGCAGGAAATTCAATTTCTCTGAGGCATGATATGAGTGTATCTATTGCCTCTTCACGATATATACTCATCTTTCTCGGCTCAGCCTATTCACCAACACATTATTCATTAGCTTACAGTATAACTAAATTCTGTTAGTAAACCTTCAAGTGCTTTCCGCACAAAAAGTGACTGCATTGAAAAGAGGACAGACGTCCATACCAGAAGATCAAGTTGGAGTAAAAGGCCAGCCACAACTGGGCATTGTTCTTGGGGAGCTGTCTGTAAGAAGTTCAGGAGGGTATGCATTGTACTGTAAGAGCCTTCATCCTTAATGATGTGAAGGACTTGCTCATTGAATGTCCTCCTAAGAATTTATTGGGAATTCAAATGCTGCGGGAATCGAGAGAAATTAAAAGAATGAAATCAAAGGCTTGATCTTACCTATTTAATTTGACTAATTCCGATAAGAAATGAACGATCTTAAATTGTTCTGCATCACTTGCAGTGCAGAAGCTTTCCAAAACTGGAGCAAGCTCGGCTTGGTCCGCAATGGTATTTCTACATTTCCCATCTTCCTGGATGCACCTGAGTAAGATCCCAACTGCTGCAATTCTCTCTTCTACCCAATGAGCTTCCAAGCTGCGAATAACTTTGTCAATCACCTTAGTTGAAATGATGGCATTGGCAATGGAGGAAACGATGCTTTCTTCACTGCTACTAAGAATCTGGCCCAGTAGTAGCACTGCAGCTGTTTTTGGTTTCAAACAAATATTCAGCATCTCCTTCTCTTCCTTCTTAATAACTGTTAGGAGAGATTCTACTAGATCCATCTCCAGGAGGTTCATTGTGGTGGGCCTTAGCAGATATATCAACACAACAGCCTCCAATAAACCGTTCTTAAAGAGAGCCACAATGCATTCAACATCAGAATCAACTCTCGTCAGTGTCTGGATCACCCCTTTGTCCCTTGATCCCAACTCGGAAAGGAGAAGAACCGTTGCTTTTAACACTTTCGGATCGACAGAATTGAAGAGTATCTCCACAAATCCATTAACAACGGGAGGTCTCGAAAGCAAACTCTGTATATCAAATTCCATATTTGCTTCCTTCCAGAATCTCTCTATTCGAAGAACAGCCATTTCAGACTCGTTCAAAATTTCTGACATGCAAAGATTGCTGATGGCCTGTCTGAGCTCACCAATTGTGCCATCAATGGTGGCTTGGCTAATGACACTATTAGGAGAAGCAGTAGGAGGCGTTCCTGAAGATTTAAAGGCTGCGATTGCATCAGTCTTCTGACGCGGGCTTCCTAATTGGTTTGATGCCGAAACAGGGTGCTGTTCTTTCCAGCTAGCGATAAGCCTTTTGAGTACGTAGTTTGTCTTAGGCAGTTGTGTACTCTGCAACTTCTGGCGTGTGATTGGGCATGTTGAGTTCCCTCTGTCGAGCCATTCCTGAATTGCTCTGCGTTCGTAAGTCTGGCCTGTCTCAAGAGTCACCGGATCATCAAAAAGATGGCTTGTTATCGGACAAACAAAGTCTTTTGGCGGAGTATGTTTACCACCACCAGGGGAGTTATCGGCATCCGCCATGGGATGATCTGAACAACTATGGGTGACAGAAAGAATCAAAATATCAGAACTTCGGAGGAGCAAACGTAAAATGATATATGACAGAGGTTGTTCATGAGAACATACCTATTGGAATCTGCTACCGAGAGTTGCTTATGCGCTCGTCTTCGGCTTTCTGATGGCTCAAACAATGTTCTTTGTCTGTTGTTTTCCTACAAGACAAAGACAACGGCATTTCAGGATTAAAATAATCGGCCTAGGTAAATCAGTCCATAGAATTGCGACCTGTTCTCCTTGTTTATACCTCTATCTTAGCCTCCATTTCCACTGAAGAACAATCAACCGAATTATCATCCAAGGACGACTCATCTTCGGACTCAGAATCTGAACCTCGCGACAACGTCAACCTCTTACTGCTCCGAATTTTGAGAACTTCTAGGGAGACTCTTTGAGGATAAGAAAGTGTAGCAGATGTACATAAACCATTGCTGTACGGTTCTAGCGATTTTTCTTCTTCACTCCATATTGGCTACAAGAATTGAAGAACATGTTATAAACCTTAAAAGACAGTAACTTCTCTCATATTTTCAGTCAGAACCTACCGGTGTCTAACTGAACCATTTAAGAACAAAGGATAAAGAGACAAACTCGATCAATCAATCATTCAAAAACATTTGAATTTTGAAAAAAGAAGCCGTCTTTAAAAGCTTGGCATTGATTTGTTAACTTGACCTCCTGATATGTACCAGTCCTGTAATTTTTGAGATTTCGTGATCAAATAAGCAGAGAATGATAGGTGCGCTTTTCACATTAATTCCTGAAGCCTGTTGAATTTAATGTTTATCTAGTACAATAGATGAGCTATTTAAATAAATAAAAATATGAACTTCCTCCGGTAAGATGCATTTGGAAAACTGAGAGTAAGACTCTTATAATAGTCTCGCATTTGTTCTAACTTTTCACATTCGCCATCGCCAGCTTGCACATCCGCCACTCTTATCCCCGTCAGAACTACCACCGGCAACTATGCCACCGTTATAATAATAAAAACCACCGTCCAAATGACAAATGACGACAACCACCCCCCATGATCAACCATCATCATCACTTAACCATACTTAACAGTTTCTTAGTTCACTATAAACCCTGAAATCGGAACTAGAGTTTGTTGCATGGATTAGGGGAGGAGGCGGGGACAACTCGACTTGACACAAGACAATTCACTTGTGTTGATTCATAACAATCTGTCCCCTCAATCCATAGTTGATGTGAAGTCCCCGACCCAATCTGATTAAATTTTAGACTTCATTCCATAATTTATGTGAAGTCCTTTAAATATTGGATTGACCTAATTTTAGACTTCATTTCAATCTAATTTGAATTTTGTTATTACTTATTACACGAATTCTTCACAAAAGATTTAGAAAAAAATTTTTAATTAGATCAAAGTGAACATATATTTTAATCTAAAATATTAAAGCAATAAATTGACAATTCAAAATCCATATCATAATTCTCAAATTTAAACAATTTTGTTTCTCGCATGCTATAGTCACCAACTTGATATACAACAGTAATTATCAATCAGCGTTTTAAAACTAAAAGTCAATAGAATCCTATACAGAAGTGAGACGGCAACAGCATTTTAAAAGGAATTACTACACTCCACGTCTCAACTAGAATTATAGGTTAAAGTACTGATAATTAGTAAAGTCTTTGAGCATTCATGAAAAATTACTACACAACAGTATCATACTGGATAAACTGAGGTGAAAGAGGACAACATGAAAACAAATTGAATAAACAGTACTAAAAACTCTTATTATATTGAACTTAAGCGCTCATGTAATTGCCCAACATTAAACTTAAGCACTCGTTATAATAAATTTAAAGGCAGTCAACAAAGTAAAAGTTCGAGAATATGGATGTAGCATTACATTATACCAGACGTTCTTCAGCCCTACTTCATTCGTTTTTTCAGCTTCTGCTATCTCTTCCACGATCACTGGCGGTGGCTTAATCGAAAAGTTCTCATCGCTGGTCTCTAGAACCTTCTTAAAGTAGATAGCAAAGAGACTGCAATTCTTGTCAAGAACCTTTTCGTAAGTACTCTCAAGCTCCTTCAACTCCAAAGCTTGAACCCCACAAATGTGCGACAACAATTTCGAGCTGGGAACAACTACCGACACATCACATGACGAATTTTCATCACCCTCGTAGTCCATATCCATTGAGAAGGACGACAGTATCTTTGTTCTCTTCTCGTTGAACCACTGAAGAACTGGCAAAAGATGTGACAGAAACAGTTCCTCAAAAAGAACTGGAGCTATTTCTGACCGAGCTAGGGAAGGGTCTAGTTGGAAGATGTTGAGCATACTGAGTGCAGCATTATTGGGTTGATATGTGAGTGTGTAAATGAGAGAGAGAAGAAATGAAGAGAAGGACGACTGAGGGCAAGAAAGGAGAAGTTTTTCAGCTAGGCGAAGAGAAGAGAACTGAACGGAAGGGTTAGTGGTTGATATGGACTTTTCGACTGTTTCAAAGGCGAGGTTTAGGGGTTTGAGGGTGGAGGTTTGCATGGAGGAACTTAACTTGCGGCGGAGAGTGGACAAAACGTGGTGACGGAAGTTGGACTGTGAGATGGCTTCGGAGAGGAAAGTGGTAGTGTGCTGGAGGATTTCTGTTGTTGTGGTGGCGAAGGAGCGCTCCATAGCCACCGGTCTGGTGGTTTTGGTGGTTGCCGTCGTCGTTGACATGCTGCTGATTAATGAAGAGCAGGAAGAGACTAAACATGGGATAGGAATGGTTAAGTTTAATCATGCTCAAATTAGATTTGTGCTTTGTTGTCTTCTGTACCTTGCTTGCAAAATTTGCAACGCGTTACCATAATGACTGATATGTCCTCCAAGCCACTTCAACTTGAATTTTTAACTGAAACATTTTCTAATTTCTAGTGACCATCCAACGAAAGAGACTACCAAATATTTTCCTAACTATACTTGCACTTAATAGGAAATGCTATTATAATATTACATTATAGCTTAGACCGTTTAATTTCATTTCTTATTTTTATTTATCTATTTTTATTTTCAAAAACAGATAAACAGAAGAAGAAAATATATTTAGTTGTATTTTAATTATGAAAAATACTATTATAATATTACATTGTAGTTTAGGACTTATTTGATTGCATTGTTTATTTCTAATTTTTATTTTTATTTTAAAAAATAGAGAAATAGAGGAAGAAATTTTGTTTAGTTGTATTTGTTTTGTTTTTTTATTTACAAAATAAGAAAAACAAAATCAGAAATAGAGAAATAAGAAAATTCTGTATTTCTATATTTTGAAAACAAATTTTATAAACAGATTTTTTATATCTAATAATTAATATAATCTATTGATTATTAATGTATTTTTAAGGTACATATGAGTGTTTTGATTTAAGAATTTAAATTTATTTTATATTTAATTGTCACTACTAAATTAATTTATTTATCATAAATATCAACTAAACAAATTTTTAATTTTAATTTTTTATTATAAATGTCAACTAAAGAAAATTTTATTTTTCTTTATAAAAATAAAATTACAAAAATAAGAAACAAAAAAACAAAACAATAAAAAGAAGTGATACCACATGATACTTTTAACTTTTTTATTTATCTATCCCTAGTAATTTGATGTGTTAACACACTGAAAATTGTTATATTAGTGATTGCGGAGATGTTCTTCATTGTATATAATAATAAGTCATCTCTTTTCAATATACTGCAAATAACTACAATAATCCTTTAAAATGAAGTTAAATAAGTTCTTAATGTTTACCCATGACTTTAAGTATTCAATTAAGTGTTGATGTATTAAAAAAGTAATTTTTTAAAAACCTTTATTTGAAAAATGTCTAACATCATCAAAATTTAACTATCTATATTAAAAATTGATCCAAATAAAAATTTTGTTACTTGCAATATTACAAAAACTTATTAACAGTCTTAAATATTATTATAATATTAACATTTCATGATAAATATTAGATACATTTGATAACTTTCTAAATTTTACTAAATTTTTAATATTGATTGATGCGACGTAGCAAACTCGCGAAAAATTTGAAGATACTAAGAAAATTTTTATTAATTAGCAAATTTCGAAAACAATTTTACCAAAAGTTTAAATAGTCTTAAAACTTTAAAACAAACAAATTAAGAAAAGAAGCTTAATTAAGAAAAAATCTTAAATAATATAAAAATTAAAGTACCTCGTTCAACGCCTTTAAAAGGGATTTTTAGACCATTTCAAATTATTTTATATGTCCTTTAGTTTTATAATATGGCTTTCAAATTAGTCATTAAAAATATATTATAATCCCTATAAAGAGTCAAAATTTATAACTATTTTTTTCTGTTTAATTTCTCTAAAAAATTTTAAGGCTATGTCTTTTACGACATTAATATATGATAAATGGTGAGAAACTACTACTTCCATAACTTTAGCATGCACATTACACCGTCCACAGTTAAATACTGATAATTAGTGGAGTTGAACTAAGGAAGACGTCAAAGAAGCAAGACAAGGGCATTGAGGTAATTTGTGCAGTTTAGTTGAGGCGAATGGGGTAAGCAAATTGAAATAGTAAAAACTGGGGGACCCACATAGCCGGCCGGCCGGCAGGAGCAGTGGCAGCTGGTGTCGGGTCACTGCAAACTCCAAAACACAGGGACTTTTGGCTCTTCCAATTGTCGTTTAAAGATTTTATGTCGTACTATGACTTTTCAGATATGTGATGATACCTTGGTAGGCCAACATTTTTTATGTCTTCAAGATCATTATTCTATCTTAAATGTGTGTAATTTTGTTGATTTATTATGATGTGTCTTGTTACTTTTTATCTACATTAAATATTCTATCTCAGAATCTCAAAGTTTGTTTTGAAAGATACTTTTATGGAATGATTCAAACATTTTCTATAATAACTTATAATTTAACGATAGGTAGGGTAGTTGAAGAATAACATTTTAATACTTGCAATATATTACAAAGTTAATTTTAAATTATCTGATATAATTGCATATATTTAAGACTTCAAAAATATGTTGTGAGCCCCTATAATTAATCACTTATTAAAAGTTAGCAACATTTTGTAGCATAGTTTCCATATTAAGCTAGCTAATATAGAAGTATTTGGTACAAAAGGTTTATTAAAACAATAGTTTAAGAGTGTGTTTAGTATCACTTTTTATTTTTGTTTTGTGTATGTATATTGGTTTTTGTATATTTTTTAAGTTTTTATATTTTTTGTTTTTGTACTATTAATATGTTATCTTTTTCGATTTTTTTATTGTTTTATTAGATTATGTGTTTAGAAAAATAAAAAAATAAAAATTGAAAATAAAAATAATAACAAATATGGCCTAAGCATTTATTAAAGCAATTCTAAATATTTTCTCATAAAATACTTGTAGCAATATTTTACAAGGGAATGACTTATCCGCCAAAATTTATTTAAATGGCATTTTTGTAAAAATAATAAAAGTTCTCTTTTTAGAGGACTCATCATACATGAAATATTATTTATTTATGTTAATAAAATTTAAAAATTTGAGCAATAGAAATGAAATGATTGAAAATCACCTTCAAATTTTGAGGTTTGGCGTTTTATTTAAGTTGCATTGAGGAGACTTTGAAAAAACAAAAAGCAAAGAAGGGAGACATATGGACCGTTGAGTCGTTGACATATAATGGTTTTTTTCTATTTTACTGAGTTGGTACTTGGTAGGATTTTGGAATTACATTTGCGTATTTTCCGCACCGGATTAGTGGATTCGGCCGTCACATACAATTAGGGATGTCAAAAATTGACCCGACCCGATAATCTGACCTGCCTGATCTGGACCATACCCGATCTGACCCGAATTGACCAAAAAAGTCAACGACCCGAACCCGACCTGCACCCGACCTGAACCCAACCCGAACCCGATTT
>JAOXYD010000135.1:7904001-7921861 GCA_028565735.1 Pinacopodium congolense
TTATATTTAACTAACTTATTATATTTAAAAAATTTTAAATTAATAAAACAATAATTATGATTAAATCGATAGTTAAACCGTCGGTTAAACCGTAACCGGCAGTTTTCAAACCGTAACTTAAACCGTAAACTGGCGGTAAAATTAAGGTTTATAAATTTTTATAAACCGTAACCGGCGGTTTATTAACCGTGGTCAAGCCTAATGACATCCCATCCGAATCTGAGTTTTCCTTTTAAATATATATATATATATATATTAATGATCACTGAGGTTCCAAGAAACTAGGTAGATATGTGCTACTTTAATTCAATGCCGTTTAGAGGACACATGTGAGCTTCTAACATGGTCAACATTTTTGACGGATACAGTGATCAAGTCTACTTTAGGGTCTGCATGGATGAGAATTTTCCTTTTTGTCCGGCCATAACGTCATGTTTAGACCAATTTGCACAAAATAAAATTGTTATTTTCATCTTATTTACTTAAAGAGATTTCAGTCCATGCTACCGAAAAATACCCTCAATCGTTCTAATAACCCCAGAAATTTACTTAATTTTACTAACTTATATAATATTTATTAATAAATTCTAATTTAATGGATTTATTACTGAAAATTCATAAATAAATTAATGGATTTATTACAGGAGTAGAGGAATGACACACTTTGATTTAATTTGTCGATGTATATGATAATATTCCTTTCATTATTTACTTCTACTTCTATATAAACGGGCTAAAGCTACGTAGTTGGTGAGTGCCTGAGAGGGATAGGCTTGTAGAAATGCAGGTTACAAACAAGTTTTGGGGCGTAGTAATAGTAGTAGTAGCATTTCAAAGATGCTTGTGTTATGGGTGTTGGTCGCATGAAAGAACTGCACTTTTACAACTAAAATCACATTTCCCTTCATCAATTACCTTAAGTTCTTGGGGGGTAGCTGCTGATTGTTGTACCTGGAAAAGAATTAGATGCAACCCAACAACGAATCGAGTTTCAGAGCTCCATCTCTCTAACAGTTTGTACCAATATGAGATGTGGTACTTAAATGTCTCTCTGTTTCTTCCCTTTCATGAATTGACAACTCTTGACTTGTCATATAATAAAATTGCAGGCTTTGTGGAGGATAGAGGTTAGTATTCTTTATCGTTTAATTTTTGAATTGATGCAATTTCCTCAAATTCCTTTTGTCATTGGTATTGGATGATAAAATAGTATTTATATTCAACTTTTCGAATATAGTTACTAATTAACTTTGTAACTTCTTTCTCTTGCAGGCTTTGAGACATTACCAAAACTTGAAAATTTGGACTCCCTTTATTTAGGTGGTAACTATTTCAACAATAGCATATTATCATCTTTTGGTGGACTTCCTCTCAAAATCTTGGATCTATCATCCAATAATATAAAAGGATCAATAAATTTGACAGGTTAAAAAAAAATGAAATTTCTCCTTTACTTATTAAGTTTGAAGATGTTGATAGATTAACATGATAAATAAATTTAAGATAAGTTTCTCTCTTTTTGTTCTTCAGAACTGAATGCTTTAAGTCAGTTGATGGAGCTGGATTTAAGTCAAAATAAAATCAACAAATTTGAGCCCTCAAGAGGTACTACTCAACTTGTAATCCTTATGTTCAACTTATACTCACCAGAGGAATGTATTTAATATAAAATCATTGGTATCATACTTTTTTAACGCAGGTGCAAAAAGTGCTAGCAACTTAAGTGCTCTTTATCTTGATCATCTTGTCAACAATGTAACAGACGAATTACTGAAGTCATTGGGAGCATTCCAAAATCTTCTGTGCCTTTCTCTGAAACACAACAATTTAAGAGGATCAATATTACGTCATCAAGGTAAGTAATCAGTTTGACAAATAACAATTCGAGTTTAATATTCAGAATATGTATTATATCAACAATCTATTCTCCTTATTTTTTTTATAAAAAATATGTTCTCCTTAACAATATAATTACAAATAAAGCTTAATTAAGAATAATACAATTTACTAGTTATCATCCACAAAAGAAAATTTTTTTAATTAATTGAAACTTTTTTTATATAATCTTTTTTTAAAGTACTATTTTTATGTAATCAATGTTTTCTAGTTTTCAATCACCAAAAAAAAAAACTGATATAAAATTTTTTATATAGTCAATTCGTGAAATTTTATTATTTTTATGTGATTACTCTTTTTAAAGATTATTATTCAATATCTCCTTAAAATAAAAGGTCACATTAAATTAATATTCAAATATTGAAAAAATAGAAGAGATAGAAGTGTTAAAACTTCTCATTTTGTCAACTATTTATCTAAATTTATTTTTTTGTCTTCTTAATCTTAGGTTTTCCTTATCTCAAGAATTTGAAGGAACTGGATTTACACAGCAGCCCTCTGAATGATAAGATTGTGCGGAGCATCGGAGATCTAGCGTCACTTCGATATTTAAACTTGTCGGATTGTGGACTAAGTGGTCATATAGCCCAGAGTATGTTCATGAAAATATATATTTAATAAACGAGCCTTCAATTTTTGATATATATATGTCTATAACATTCTTTACAGGTATATGCCCATTGAAAGATCTTCAAGAGTTAGACGTGAGCGACAATTATCTTATTGGAACCTTGCCTTGGTGCCTGTCAAATTTGGCATTCCTTGAGTATTTGGATCTATCAAGGAATAATTTAAGTGGAGACATCTCCTCCTCACCACTTAAAGATCTGATTTACCTGGAACATATAATCCTATCGACGAATCATTTCCAAATTCCAATGTCCTTTAGTCCATTTTTCAATCATTCAAGACTTGAGATCTTTGAGGCTTCTGGAAACGAGATATATAGTGGAATGGAGATACATAATTTGGTTCCAAAATTTCAATTGAAGGGACTCCGATTATCTTGTTGTGGAAACGGTCAATCATTCCCTCAGTTTCTTTACCATCAGCATGATCTTAAAGGTGTTGTCATTTCTCATGTTAGAATGAGGGGGAGATTTCCCCATTGGTTGCTGCAGAACAACACAAATTTGGGGTTGTTAATTTTAAAGAATACTTCTCTTTGGGGACATATAGAGTTGCCAATTCATTCTCACATGAATTTGCAGGTTTTAGATGTCTCTTACAATGAATTTTGTGGACGAATTCCAGAAGAAATTGGAGCATTCTTTCCTGGATTAGGGACATTGAACATGTCCAATAATAATTTTAGTGGCAGCATACCTTCTTCATTAGGCAACATGAGTGTATTGGAATTTTTAGACTTGTCCAACAATGAGCTCTCAGGTAAGGTACCAGATCTCTTGATAGAAGGTTGTCGCTCTTTATTCCAACTTAAGCTGTCAAACAACCGCTTGCGAGGTCAAATCTTCCCAAGAAATGCATCTGCAACAGTTCTGATGTGGTTGCAATTAGACAACAACCAATTTATAGGAAGTATTCCGAATAGCTTGTCTAAAAGCTCCTACTTGGTTGTACTGGATGTGAGCCATAATGATCTCGTTGGTGGTGTACCTCGGTGGATCACAACTATGTCTAGTCTTGACATTTTAGACCTCCCATACAACAAAATTGATGGAATTCTACCGCCAAATTTATTTCCTTCATCTATATCACAGCTTTACTTGTCGAATAACAGGCTGCAAGGATCATTGCTAAATGGCTCTCATTGCGAGTATATGGTGGCCATTGATCTTAGTCATAACAATTTGACAGGTGGCATTCCAAAATGGCTAGGTAAATGTTCAATGATTAGATACCTTGTGTTGAAGGGAAATAGCTTTGAAGGGGAGATTCCGAGACAATTATGCAAGTTAGATAAGTTAAGACTCATTGATTTGTCTTCTAATGATCTATCTGGTCCTATTCCTTCTTGTCCAAGTGTTAATAGTAGCAATTCTAACGAAGTTGAAGGTTCACAATTTTTTAAATTTTCAAGGCCTATTAGTTTGGATTTCACGACAAAGAGTATATCATATACTTATGTAGGTAGGATGCTTCGTTGGTTTTCTGGGCTTGATCTATCAAACAATGCTTTAACAGGAGAGATCCCTTCTGAAATTGGAAATTTCAACACAATTCAAGTGTTGAATCTGTCTCACAACAAATTGTTCGGACTAATTCCACAAACATTTTCAAATCTTCAGCAACTTGAAAGTTTGGATCTGTCGTACAATGAATTGGATGGAAAGATACCTTCCCAGCTCATTCAACTTAATTTTCTTGCTGATTTTAGTGTTGCTCACAATAATTTATCGGGAAGGACACCAAATATGGTTGCACAATTTGCGACATTTGACAACAAAAGCTATGAGGGAAATCCTTTCCTATGTGGACCACCATTGTCAAAAAGTTGCGATGCAATACTGCCCTCTCATGAAGAAAAAGAAGATAACAGTTTGATAGATCTGAATGTCTTTTACTTAAGTTTTGGAGTCTCATTCATGATGATATTATTAGGAACTTTTGCAGTTTTATGGATAAATTTATATTGGCGACGAGCATGGTTTTATTTTATAGGAAAGATAATGAACAACTGTTTCTTTTTATATTGGCAACTGTTTCTTTTTTGTAGTCGACAATCTTCCTATATTGTCCAAGTATAGATTTATGAGCCTTTTACATAGGTGAGATGTCAAGTTAAGTTTTAAATTTCTCTCTTACTCTTTTTTTAGGCGTTTCATCAAGTCGCTGTGATGATAAGTAATAAAGAAAAATATGCCTCAACATTCAATTATTGTCATTTAAAATTTATGTTATATCTTAAAAAGGAAATATTTCCATCTTTTTCTCTTATCGAAGTTCACTGTAAATAATATTTTGCTATCATCAACAGTGAAGGGATATGTTATATATTTTTAAATCAAAATTTCCAATGCATTTCCATTTTAGGAGTAGAAATATACAACTTCCATATTTGAACAATAGTTTCAAATTATTTATATAATATTCTTTCTAGACATCTTATGCTTCATTTGGAGAAAGTCTAGTATAATTTTGCTTGTCAAATTTGTTATAAAAATAAGCCTTTTTTTAATGCAAAATGTTCACAGAGTTAAACTAACATGGAATCAAGATATTTTTATTATTTACATTGTTCATGCAAAAAAAAAATAGTGCTTTTTCCTATAAATGAATGAGAATATGGAGTTACAGATTCCCTGGCATTTTCCATTTCAAGTAAAGGATTCATGGTGTGAGAGGAGGGGGGAGGAACTATATTTACATGCATTCCTATATTCTAAGTCGTATAATGTCTAAATTATGCAAAAAAGTAAAGAGTATAAAAATACTTGCTCAAATTTTTTTAATGTTAATATTGATTACGAAAAATATATATCAGTGAAAATTCATTGTTAAATTTGATAGGACTTACATGACATGTAAACTACACCAATTTGTCGTAGGTTTAACAGACAAAATTAAGGATTAAAAGTAAAACCAACCCGGCAGGCTTAGAACAAGTTGTTTATAATTTGGGTAACAAGTTCAAGCCTATTCAATTGACTTTTTATAAGCAAGCCCTTTTATGTTTATTCTTGGAACAGCCCATTTGGTCTATATATAAAACAGTTGGTTTTATTACAAATATCAGCCATATATTTCTTTTTTATAAAAATAAAAATATAAAAATAAGATATAAAATTATAAAAAATAAAAATAATACCAAAGTCTCATTCGTTAATAGAGCATGGACCAACTGCACTTGAGAAGCTCCAATGTTGATTACATGATTAAGCAAAGCATTAGAAAGCTAACATGCGTTCAGAGGTTCAACTTGCCATAATGTTGACGAAGTAACGACATAATTCAGAGTACATCATGATAAATATATCATAATAAATATATTTATATTCCATAAACAGACCGTTTAATTGTTAATTAAAAGATATTCAAGCCTTACGCCAAGAAATAATATGAATGGAATCTTGCCCTAGTTTGCGGCAAAGGAAATGTTTAATTGAGTTGTAGGTTATAGTTTTTTGTTGTAGTTGTTGTATTTTATATTGATTATTGTAATTTTTTTTATTTTTATACTATATTAATGTATTTTTTTATCAAATTTATATTTAAAAAAATAAAAAACTAAAACTACACGAAAACATGGTTAACTTCTCCTCGACACTTAAATGCCTCTTACAATAGTTTAAGTGGGACATCTCCTTGTCCCCACTTAAAAGTCTGATAACCTTCCACTTAAAACTTCTTCCAAAGCCTCGAATTACTGCCTTCACTTAGATGTTTAGATACTGATCAATTGCAGACTGTTCTTCCAACTTCTCAAGGTAAATTACTAATTCTATGATTACCTATATACATAAAGAAAAATATCACATTTTTAGGTTTTGGGCGAATCACTTCAAGTGGTCAAGTGGCCAAATTGTGATTTCAACTTGTTTTTTATTTTGCAAAAAGGTATTTGAATATGTGACGAATATGATAATTGGTCGATTATTTTTATCAGATAAGCTATATTCAAATCATTTGTATGGCTTGTTTTATAATTCTTTTTGTTTACCTAAACATATTAGAAGCATATGTAGTTTTTTTAATTAATAAAATCAATGATTTTTATTGATATTTTAGTTTTTTTGTAAATTGCTTCCTTATTATAAATTGTATTTATACTATTGAGGCAAAATTTGCATTAACTAATTATTCCCCTTAACAAAATAATTGATAATAAATTTTATTATAAATAAAATATTAAAAATATTTTAAAATCATATTATACACAATTAATCTTTTCAAAGTTTATGCTTAGAAAACTGAAATTAAAATAAAATGATATAATAAATTACTACTCAAATATTGTAAAATAAAAAAAAGTAAATATATGAGATTGAAGTGTTATAATTTCTTATTTTTCTCACCTATTTATCTAATTTTACTTTCTTTGTCCTTTTCAAAGTTTATGCTTAGAAAACTCAATTTAAAATAAAATGATATAATAAATTACTACTCAAATATTGCAAAAACAAAACAAGTAAATATATGAGATTGAAGTGTTGTAATTTCTTATTTTTCTCAACTATTTATCTAATTTTATTTCCTTTGTCCTTTTGATATTAGGTTTTCCTTGTCTCAAGAACCTGATGCGATTGAACTTAAGTACCTACACTCTCGATGATAACATTGTGCAAATTATGGGAAATCTAATATCACTTCAGTACTTAAATTTGGATGATTGTAGATTAAGTGGTCATGTAGCCCAAAGTAAGTTCATATGCAATGCATCTTTGATAAATGATCCTCCAATTTTTGTAATGATTATAGCATTCTTCGCAACAGTTCAAGTTTGTGCGCATTGAAAGATCTTCAAGAGTTATAGCTTAGTGGCACTTATTTGATTGGATCCTTGCCTTGGTGTATGTCAAATTTGACATCTCTTCAATATTTAGATCTTTCTAATAATAGTTTAACTGGAGACATCTCTTTCTCGCCACTTAAAAATATGATATCCAAGAAAGTGTAATTCTACCAGATAACCATTTCCAAATTCTAATATCTTTGAGTCCATTGTTCAATCATTTGAAACTAATCTTTTTTGGTGCTTCAGGAAACAAAATATATAATGGAGTTTGATATTGATAATATGATCCCAAAGTTTTAATTAGAGAGTCTGCACTTATCTTGTAATGGAAACGATGATGCATTCTCGCAATTCCTTTACCATTAGCATAACCTTCGAGTAGTTGATATTTCTAATGTCAGAATGAAAGGTATATTTTCACACTGGTTTCAAAACAACACAAACTTGGTGTCTTTAATTTTAAAGAATACTTCTCTTTTAGGACATCTAGAGTTGTCAATTCAATTTAATATGAATTTGTGAGTTTTAGATATCTCTTACAATGAATTTTGTGGGCAAATTTCAAGAGAAATTGGAGCATATTTTCATGTACTAAGCTTTTTGAATACGTCTATCAACAACTTCAGTGGTAACATACCCTCTTTGATGGGAAATATGAGTTCATTGACAACTTTATACTTGTCCATTGAACGTATTATAAATGTTGTATTTTATGTTTTAGATGGTAAAGTTTTCCTTGTTACATTGTCGTGTTTCTGTTGTTATTAATATTCTTAGCTTGGCACATCATCATTTTATTTAAGCAAGGAAGGAGATGTTGAAGAACAACAATTGGCTAAGATGACAGTTATTTTTTCATTGATTTCACTGTACATAAAATTAGAACATAGTAGCTTTAAATGGAATATATAGAAAATTATTCTCCTTCCATATTTTCTATTTTACATACCTAAGATCGTTAATGGTATTAGAGCCTAATGATCCTGATAGTATTTTGTTAATTGAAGTGTTGATTCAACATTTGTTGTATTACCTATAGATGGTGTTATGGAGGATGGTAGTGAAGCGCATTCATAACGCATGCATTGTAGACATGACGATGATTCTTTGATGCTACAAAGTTCTGATTATCCAGGTATGGTACTTGTAACCACAGCTCTTATTGGAAATAATTATTAAATCATAGAATAGAGCCGTAAAGATTGTTCTAGAAGAAAAGGAAAAGTTAGGTTTTATTAATTGTAAATATGTAAAACCTAGCATAAATTCAATTGAATATGACATATGGATTCGAGTATATTGTCTGGTTTTTTCCTTGATATTGAATTCTATTGCAAAAGATATAGTTGAGGCTTTCATCTATACATCATCAGCACGACAATTATGGTTGGTCCTTGAAGAGAGGTTCGGTGATTCTAATGGACCTTTGCTCTATCAATTGCAAAGGGACATTACTTCCATAAAGCAAGGAAATCTATTACTAGTGAAGTATTTTACCAAAATTAAACGGTTGTAGGATGAGCTATCATACTTGATGCTTATACCACAATACACCTGTAATCAATGTACTTGTGGTTTAGGTAGAATCACTGTTGATAGGGCTTCTTCTGATCAACTAATGCAATTTCTTATGGGACTTAATAAAAGCTATGACAATATTTGGAATCAAATTTTGGTGATGGATACATTGCTAAATGTTAATAAGGCATACTCAATGGTGCTTAAAATTGAAAAACAACGTAATATTAATATGGATGTCTCTAAAAAATTTGAACACAATGCTATGCTTTTTATAGGCAATGATGAAAAGAAGACAGAAGGTAACAAGATGAATAAGAAGAAAGGAAGCATAGATAAGTCTCAATAATACTATGATCATTATGATAGATAAGGACATTCAAAAGAATCTTGTTCTAATCTTCATAGCTATCCGAATTGGTATAAAGACATGCAAGATAAATAGAAGAAAGAAATGCGTTTAAGTTTACAAAAGAAATATACAACATAGTCAATTGAGATTGATACAGAAACTGTAGATGACAAAAGTGGTAAGCCAAAACTAAATGACACTATGATTGCAAATGTTGTTAAATAGGAACTTTTAAAGCTAATGAAAGGAAAGGGGAAGACGTCTTTAGACCCAATTTTGATGGATTTTGCTCGTTTAGAGGACTTTGTAGGTAGTGTCCTTACTTTAGCCTTGACATTAGCCATGAATTGCCTTGATTCCTTGAGTAATGATGTCTGGATAGTAGACTTTGGAACCTCTAATCATATGTGCATTAACTTTAATCTTTTGCTTAATCTACAAAAACCATTATGAAATATTCATGTTTATCTTCTTGATAACATAATGAAATTTATTGATCATATTAGACATGTTCAACTTAGTTCCAAACTACTTCTCACAACAGTATTACATATTCCAGCTTTCAAGTTTAATTTGTTATCAGTTAGTAAGTTAGCAGCAATTGCAAGGATCAAGAACATTTTCTTCCTTCTAAATGTGTCTTGTAGGACCTGAGGATGAATAAGGTCTTGGGTGTTGGTTGACTTGTCAAAGGTTTATATGTCTTGGATAAAAGCTCATTTATAAAATATGTTATATGGTCCTCATCAGTTCATATTGAAGCACTTATATTAGTTAATACCTTACAGTTTACATATTGTATTAATGCATTTTCTGTTAGCTCTATGTGGCATAATGTTTAGGGCATACTTTATTCAATGTATTGAAATACATCCCTTCAATTGTAAATAAAGTTGATGATCCATTTCTTTTTTGTGATATATGTCCTTTGGCTAAACAACATCGTCTGCCATTTCCATTTAGCACAATTCTGACTACAACAATTTTTCAACTTATGCATGTTAATGCTTGGGGCCCCTATAGACATTATAACATATCATGAGGTCATTATGTTTTAACTATAGCTGATGATTTTAGTAAAGCTACTTAGACCTTTTTGTTTTGTCACAACACTCAAGTTCCTAGTATTCTTTTTTCCTTTTGCAAAATGGTGGAAAATCAATACCATATTTCTGTCAAAACTTTTCACACAGATAATGGAACTAAGTTTATAAACTATAGTTGTCAGACTATTTTTAATCAACTGGAAATTTTGCATGAACGATCTTGTGTTTGCTCTCCACAACAGAATGGTGTGGTGGAGAGAAAACATAAGCATTTACTTCAAATTTCCAGAAGTTTGTTATTTCATTTATCTTTACCTACACAATTTTGGGGGGGATGCCATTTTAATAGCTACATGTAATGTTAATTGCTTGCCTACTGCCTTGTTCTATTGGAAGACACGATATGAATTATTATATGGTCATTCACCAAGTTATGAAGTTTTGAGAATTTTTGGTTGCTTATGCTTTGCTATAAATACCTCACCACATAAAGATAAGTTTGAGCAACATACTTTTTGTTGTGTCTTTATTGGTTATGTTTATGGAAAAAAGGCATTCAGGCTATATGATCTTGATTTCCACAAGGTTTCGATCTCATGTGATGTGGTGTTTTATAAGGATCAATTTCCTTTCAAAGGTATATCATCTTCTGCTTCTGCAATTCCCTTGCTTTTAGTTCCTGATTCATCCATATCTCTAATGGATAGTGTTACACCATCAGTTTCTACTGATGTAATTATTCCCGTTGATTGTTCTTCTATGTTTGATTCCTTCATACCATCTTCTACTTCTACTCCACAAGTGCGTTAGAGTACAAAATGTGGTCGCAAGCCTGCATGGATCTAGGATTTTATTTGTTCATCTATTACAACTTTTAAGAGTCAATCTCATATTGTTACTTATGTTCAACCATCATACTCTACTTGTTTGAAAATTTTGGCTTTTGTTAGAGAACCAACTTCTTATCACGAGGCCAAGCATGATTCTCGATGGGTAGAGGCTATGCAACAGGAGCTATCTGCTCTGAAGATGAATAACACTTTGGAACTTACTACCTTACCACCTCACAAGAAGGTTATAGGTTCACATTAGGTTTACAAAATTAAGCATAAACCAGATGGTACTATAGAGAGGTTTAAGGCTTGTTTAGTAGCTAAAGGCTACAATTAAATAGAAGGGATTGACTATCATCAGCATTTCTCTCCAGTTGCTAAGAATGTTACCGTAAGGGTGTTACTTACTATTGTAGCTTCTCATTCTTGACCTCTTTTCCAGCCGGATATAAATAATGCCTTCTTTCATGGGTTTCTTGATGAGGAAGTCTACATGATTCCACTTGATGGCTACACAAAGGCTACTATTGGTGAAGTCTGTAAATTGAATCAATCCCTTTATGGTTTGAAGCAAGCATTTTAATAATGGAACTTAGAGCTTACGTCTCAATTGCAAGTTTCTAGTTTCCAATAATCATCTCATGACCATTGTCTATTTCTTAAATCTTCAGGAAATTTTTACATGGCCCTTCTTGTTTATGTCAATGATGTCCTCCTTACTGATCTTGTTGAAGTTGATCATGTTGCTATTAAGTCCTTCTTGCATGCTAAATTCACTATTAAAGATCTTGGTTAGGCCAAGTTTTTCCTTGGTCTTGAGATTGCTTGATTTGATTATGGTATTTTGGTCACTCAACTTAAGTATATTTAGGATCTTATTACGAATGTTGCTTTATTGGAAGCTAAGGCTTCGTTTACTCCTCTTCCACCTAGCCTTAAGCTCTCTGCTAATGCTAGTTCTTTGTTATCCTATCTAGAGCTTTATCATCGATTCATTGGACGTCTCCTTTACTTGGGTTTTACTCGTCCTGATGTTTCCTTTGGAGTTTAATAGTTAAGTTAGTTCATCCAACATTCTTATGAGGGACATTAGACTATTGTGCTTCATCTTACACTATCTCAAGGGCCATTCTATTTCTGGTTTATTTTTTCCTACTCAGAATGATCTTCACCTCTCTATATTTTATGATGTCGACTGGGCATTTTGTCGTGATTCTCACGGCTCGTTAACAGATTTTGCTATCTTTCTTACTTCTTCCTTAATTTCTTAGAAAAATAGGAAAAAATCCACTGTCTCTCGATCATTGACAGAAGCAAAGTATCGTAATATGGAATCTACGACATGTGAGCTGCAATGGATTTCGTTTCTTCTTCGTGACTTTCATCTACCTATGTTCACCCCTATTCCTTTCTGGTGCGACAACAGGGCAGCTCTTCACATTATTGCAAATGCGATTTTTCATGAAAGAATAAAACATCTAGATATCGACTTCCATCTTATGCGTGATCTCTACAAAGCTAGATTCTTTGATCCTCAACATATATCTTCTCAGTCTCAATCGATTGATTTATTTACAAAATCTTTGCTTGTTTCATCGGTTTTCTTTTTACTGTGCAAGTTGGACATAGTTTCTCTTATCCCTGCTCCAACATAGGGGGCAAGCAGGGTTAAACGTGTTATAAGTGTTGCGTTTTATGTTTTAGATGGTAGCGTTTTCCTTGTTATGTTGTCGTGTTTCTCTTGTTATTAATATTCTTAGCTTCCCACATCGTCGTTTTATTTAAGAGGAAGGAGATGTTGAAAACAAACAGTGCACTAAGATGACTATTATTTTTTTACTAATTTTACTGTACATAAAACATTAGAATAAAGTAACTTTGAATGGAATATATAAAAACATTATTTTCCTTCCAAATTTTCTGTTTTACATACTTAAGATCGTTCATCCATCAATGGGCCTACCCTCTTTGATGGGCAATATGAGTTCATTGACAGGCATACCCTCTTGGTTGTGATGTGGCTCACTAACAAGTTTTAGGGCGAAATAATAGCAATAACAGTAGCCTTCCAAGGCCGGTTGTGTTCTGGGTGCTGGTCACGTGAAAGAATTGCCCTTTTACAACTCAAATCACATTGTAAATCATCAAATGAGCAATATTCTTAGTTATAATATTTTGACTTGTAGATTTCCCACATGAAATCTACAAGGTCTACTGAATAATAGGACGAAATTGGAATTTTGCATTCTTTATTGTTGACAAAGGAACAGTTGTGCGATGGTAACAGAGGAAGCAACGCTCGTTTACGAAGTCGAGGCTACTAGGATTCTATTAACACAAAGATAGTCTCTTTGAGTTCTGCATTATTTCCCTTGTGATTAAGTAAACCGACACTTATTCTTTTGCGAACTATAAGCAAACTCAATTAATAATACTCAGGATGATTCAACTTCGAATAATAAAATTAATGATAAATTAATTTTATCAGCTATTTAAAATTTTCTTAATGTAAGAAACGAAAAGTGATACAAAAATCACCATAAAAATATCTGGCTTTTTCTTAATTCTAGTCTTTGTTCTCTTTAAATGAGTATACCTTTTTAGTTCTACTGAATTAAAAAAAAAAGAAAAAAACGTGTTTAAGATATGTATGATTTAATTGCCGTTCCACACACTCTATGATTTAATTGGGTACATGTGAAATTGTCAACATATGTATATGATAATGTTCCTTTCATTTTTCACTTCTGCCTCTTTGGTAAGTGTCCCAAGAGTTGGAAATTGAGAGGAATTTGTTGGTCGCAATGTTGGCTATAAACAAGTTTAAGGGCGTAGTAATAATAGTAATAGCAATAGTAATATCGTCATATCAGAGGCGATTGCATGTGTGCCTTTGAGATCTCACTTCAACTTTTCTATCGGTACGCTCCTCCAAGAGCAGGAGCCCAGTAGTCTGCTCCATTGTCACTGCCAACGTGAAGTGTGCATGACACAGGAACCAGACACAACCCTCTACTTCTCAAGTCCTTCATGGGTTCTTCTTCACAGCCCTAAAATATTGATGTCTCAAACGGGATTAGTTTGAAAGTGTTCAATTTACAGGAAATGAAATTGAGATTGAGAGGTTTTGATGGGAGAAGAGTACCGGTTCAGAAGTTGCTTTCCTCTTTATGCGGTTATCATTCAAAAGCTGATGAATTAACATGAGAGGAAAATCAATTAGCATTTGGCGAACTTTATCAATTTGAACTGCAATGTTCTAAGACAGCTTTTGATCGTGTTCATAAAGCTGAAAACCTTCTTCTTTTAAGTAGCTAGAACTTTTTCTTTTTCTTTTCAAAAAATCAATCTTTATTTTCTCCCCAGGTCATGCAACTTTAAAGAGTCAATGGATCCAAGAAAAGCATACCTGACCAGGGTCCTCTGGGAATATACAATTCCTTTCTCCTTGAACCTACCCAAAAAAAAAAAAATCACAATCATTCATCAATTAATGCACATTACACGTATATGTCCACATCTATATGTTTTTGTGCCTCTGAAAGAAGAGTGCAGAAGAAATTGAATATATACTTTGGGAATCGGGAAATTATGGTATAGAATATATAATTCCTTACAGGTGGTGGTTGTCTCATGTTTGAGGATCCACTGCCCAAGTACGGTAAACTGAGAGCCTGTGTTACAAGTAAAGAATAACAGAAGGGAATCGTGAGGACTTACAAATTACTAAAAGAATGTCGAAGGGAACATTGGGATTAAAAAGAACATGGTTGTTTGCAAAAATGAAAGAAGCATAGAACCGCCACCTCAATTTGGCTTTGAAGGAATCTGATGTATCCTATAGCTTCTAACAAGACAGATGCTGTGTCAGTCTGTAAAAAGAAGAAACATCACACCACAAAATTCCAAAGTCATTGCTGTTTCTTCTTTATAGCCTAGTAGATAAAATATAAATACAATGTTTTATTAAAAAACAAAAAACCCTAGCTCCAGAGAATAATTTAAGTAATAAGAAATTGGAGAATAAAGGTTGAGCTTTATTCGTGGGGGAATTTTCTTCTTTTTTTTTTGTTTGCTAAACGATGCATGAACCCCAAGGTATGGGCCTCATATAATTAAGAACTTCAGCTTTTAAATTGAATGGTTTTTCATATGAAGTATCATTTTCAAGATTCTAAGTTAATTACTGACTGTTTGTTGAGAACTTGTATTAGAGCTTATGATTACCTTCCCAAATGGAGAGACTAGTTGGTGAAGGGCAGTGATTCTGTCACCTAATTTCTCCTTTCTCACCTGATAAAATCAAAGATGAAAAATTGATGAATTTCATGAGCAATTTGGTTGGGAAGTACATCTCTTCTTTTTAGTGGACCTAAAGAGAGGGCAAAAGAATCATAACCCCTTAAGAAATGGTCATTCGAGAAAGACAATAGTTCACAAGCCCACAGATGTCTGTATGTGTTTGTTCCTGTTATGCACGTGCCTATGGTGTGAGATGAAAAGATTTGTATTAAAAACAATAGTAGATTACCTTAAATGTAGATTGGTTTGAAGAAGAAGGCTGAATCCTAGCTTTTTTAAGTGCCCCACCAGTGGCACTGCTGTTACACTGCAAAAATAGTACCAAAATGAAGCATCTGTATGAATATATCAGCTTGATTTGCTCAACCATTCAGGGTTAGCCAAGGGTGGGTTTAATATAACAACAGGTTTGGACAAGTATATATGATTGATGAATAACTAAAAGCATTCTCGAAATGACATCCTAATTAACAGATCTGGAAACAAGGACAACTGAAATTCCTAGGAATGGACAAGTTTGCAGAATGTCATCTATGGAGATTTACGACTTCCAAATTTTATCAGTGTCTTACCTCAGGAGATCGATCTGGCGGTGGATGCCACCCATCTCCCTTGGTAGAGAAATCCAATATGTTACTGCTGAAACTTGTAACACAGGACTTGGGTGATGAAACAGGCATCAGTTGAGACCATGTACGTTTAGCTGCAGCAGACTGGAAGTCTTCGTTTGCATGTCCATACACATAGCTGCCTGCAGAATTTTCAGGCTTCACATCAACGACTGATGCAGCACTTGAAATATTGTGCAACACTTGCTCCTCCCAATTCTCCATCTTCCTTCCTTGAAAGTGATCTATGGTGCCCTTACCTTCATCACCCACAAATCCACCCCTACAAAAATCAATATCATATACCGGTATTTATTAGAAAAAATAATGAAAATAAACTCAATAATCTATGAAAGAGAAAGAAAGAAGGAGCATCAATGATTAAGAAGACATGAGAAAGAGTACAAGAGTAGTTGACTCCATGACTCTGGAAGTTGATCCTGGTTTTCATGCCAAGAAGGGACCGGAAGTGAAGAAGGTGAAGACGACGACGAAGAAGATGAAGAATAAGGAATGAATTGAGGGAAGAGAACAGGAGGAGGCAAGAAAGGAGAGGTCTGTTGGTGATGGTGGGTTGATGGTGGCCTCATGTTATTGACGTTCCACCAGTTAGGGTTTCTGGTCATCATTTGCTGCACCGGAGAGCTCTGCAGAACACTTCTGTTCATTGATTCTCCAACAAAACCCTGATGAACTTTCCCAGCTTCCTTATTCTTCACTTTTTCACTCAGCTAGCCACAAGTCTAATGCTATCTTCTTCTCCTTTTTGTTCTTTAAGCTTATCTGCTGTTGGAGCTCTTAGAAAGACAAGTCTTGGATGAAAGTCTTCTGGTGTGGAACGGAGCAAAGGAGAAAACCAAAGTCCCTGTGGTGTAAGAATTTAAATCATGGACGTTTGAGAACATATTGTCTTGTTTCCTTCTCTCACCGTCCCTCTTCTTTCTTTATTGCATCGCGCTTCTTTTTTCTGTTCCTTGCTTTTTTTTTCTTTTTTTTTCTTTCTCTCTGCTTTTTCTCTGCTTTTACTTTATCTTAAAGGGGGACACAAAAGGTAGTAGCAATTCCTATTGATTAATAAATCTAAATTTTAAAACATAAAATCAATATAAATAATCAAATTGGTATTGATATAATGACCTTTTAGTGCACCATTTTGGGATGTTATGTGCAACGTGTTCAACTTTCGTCCGGATTCTTAATTTTTAGGATATGTTAATAAAGTTACTTGAAAGGAAAAAATGAAAATGAAAATTGACGACAAATTGGTTGACTCTCAGATTTCCTGGACCATAAGATTTACTTTTCAAAGACATTAATTAGACTGGAATGAACAGTTAATGCTTGGCCAAAATTGTCTAATATCATAGGTTTAATTCATTTGTAAAGTTCCTAATTTAAGATTGATATATGAATTTGTGTAATTGTATTATCTAAATTTAATTTATTATAAATATCTAATGAATCAAATGTCAATCATAAGAGTAAACTTTAATGAGGTTTTATAAATGAAAGCATTATCATATAACTGAATTTATTTTCTTAACGTTATTTTATCCTAATTTTATATACATGGTGAATATATCATTTATTTTTTAAAAATAAATATACAGTTATAATCTAACGTAATATAATCTTAATTTATAAAAGACTATTCCTTAATCAAACATGTAGGCTTATAATAAGGGGTCGTTTGGTATTGTTGTGTGTTTTTATTTAGTATAATTTCAGTTATTGTTTTGTTTGTGTTTAATATTAATTTGGAGTAAGTTTTGTTTATTTAAGTTTTTTTATTTGTGTTTTGTATTATTATTATTATTATTAATGTTGGGTTAGAATTAAATTTTATTGGTGTATTTATTTATTGTGTAGGGTTTATTAAAATTAAATTT
>JAOXYD010000135.1:7921961-7932412 GCA_028565735.1 Pinacopodium congolense
CCTTTCATAACATTCTTTGTGGCATTTTATGAAAGATTAAAGCCTCCAAAGTGAGAGTATAAAATAATTAATTTTGGTAATTTATTTAATAAACACTAAAAAAATAAAGATTACAAGTTATACTCACATAAATCTAAAAAAACATTCATGCCCTAATCCTGTATAAGCAAAGCGTACAATTTAAAATTTTGTATGGATATGTCGGTCAAATCCTATTGTTTGATAGCATTCAAAATAATTCCTACCATTTTCAAAATATTAAAAAAATCTTAATTTTTCTAAAATGTTAAAATCAAATTCCAACTCACATGTTAAACGGAGAAACTAACAGAAAATTACGCTGAAGTTTGATTCAAACATTTTAGAAATGTTATGATTCTTTTTATACGTTTTAAAAATATTATTATTTATTTTAAACACTGCTAAACATTAAGATCTGACCGACTTATCTATGTAAATGTCTAGATTTAAATGTCTAGATTTAAATTGTTCATTTTGCTTACGAGTAATGATATATGAAGTGTACGTGGAACTCAAATAGAGTGCGGCTTGAATCGTAGATTGAAATGTGGCTAAGAGTCATTTAGCTGGACGCATAAGTTCTTACTTTAATATTAAATATGGTCTGTAGCATGTCAAAAAGTTTGAAAATCTAAAGCTGTAAAGACCTGAGGCACAGGTTATGCAGAACAAGGATGGGATAGTACTACACTATAAAAGGATTATATTTGTTTAGCATATTAAAGACAACCATGATTTTTTATTCTCCTTCTAATAAGGCTAATATCAATATATCATCCTAATACTGGTAATGGATGTAATTATGTAATATATAATAGGTCACCTTCAAACTCGTTACTTTTAATGCAACATCTTATGTTCTTCTACATTTTCTGCCAAAATAACACAAACATATCTTACGCCGAATTTTAGAATAGAATGTGAACTTGTATAATTCATATGCCAATTAATCAAGAAATGATTTCTTAAGTCTGATCTTATTTTCTTTTCATACTTCACTAAGGGGTCGTTTGGTATTGCTATGGATTGTGATTTTTAATTGTAGTTTTGATATATTTGTATTGATTTTTATATTTTATCCTCGATTTCTGTATTGTATTAGTGTGTTGTCTTTTTTAATTTTTGTGTTAAAAACTAAAATAAAAAACATAAACCTTAGAGCACGTTTAGTATCACTTCTCATCTCTATTTTTTATTTTTATTTTTGTGTATGTGTATTGGTTTCTGTAATAGTTTTATTGATTTCTATGTTATTTTTTAGGTTTCTGTGCTGTATTAGTATGTTATCTTTTTTGGTTTCTGTGTTATTTTTATCTGTTTCTATGTTTTAAAAAACAAGAAACGAAAAAAAAGAAACAACAAGGATACCAAACATGGCCTTACCAAATAACCCCTAAAATTTTCAACTTTAAGTAGGTCGTGTATATCATAATTAAAAAATTTTATCCCTCCTCAAATTCAGATATTAAAGGAGAACAAAAATCTTAATACCTACTAAAATTTCATTTAGTATTAATGTTAGTTGTGATTTTTAATTATAATTTTTATATATTTATATTAATTTTTGTGTATTGTTCTCGATTTTGTACTATATTAATATATAATTTTTTCAATTTTTACATTTAACAAAACAAAAAATCAAAACACAATTTAAAAATCATACCAAGCAACCCTAATATCAAGCCTCTCAAGTTTGAATTAACACATGTAGTGTCTTAACCCTATACTATTATTTTGCATTTACATGCTTCGAAAAAGCACTCATCATCAAGGGTGTAATAATGTCCATCGAGCAACAAAAACTTTTCAACTTTCTATACTTCTGACAGCTATCTACGGATGATATTAAGATAAACTACACAGATATATAAACCACCGACCAGCAAAAATTTATGCAGAAAAATATAACAGTGGATATGAGGAATACGTCAAGATGATGTAAAAAATAAAAATTGGCGTTACATGTGATGCTGTGTTTATCTATGGAAGGTAGTATCCGTAGCTTTGTGCATTGTAAAAGTTAGCCATGTCCACTTTCTGTTTCTTTGTTATTATTATATCTCTTTTCCTTTTGGTAAATGTACTGTATTATTCATGCGGTAAATATTCAAGAATTAGAAGTGTTATACCCGTGACCGTTAGTGTGAGTGTGAGTGTGAGGGGGGGACCGACCCTATACCACCACACTTCTTCAAGAGGTCAATGTCTTGGGCTTGGAGATCCGTATATAGGGTCTCCAAAGGAATGATTACAATTTCCCAGCCATTCTGTGTACTTCTTTAGTTCTTACCCCCCCTTTCACTCCCGTTTTTGTTCTTTTCTGTTCTGTCTTTTTTTCGTAATTCCCTAATATTTTTCCTCAACCAATAATTGTCATTCAATGTTGTCTTCTGTACGGAAAATAACGATAAATAATCTAAAATTATATCCATAAGTCAAATAAACAAATTTACATTTGATTTTAAAATATTATGTTACGATTATAAATAACATTTATATTTATGAAAATAAAATTTGTTTTTATATTCATAAATATTAACACGCTGAAATTTCACGATAAAAATAGTTATCATTATTGAATTGTCCAAATAAATTAAAATAGTTTAACTTTAGTGAAATTGGGACGCCCAAAAAATTCCAAAGTTTTATTAGACCTATATTTGGTGAGAACGAGTAAGCTTTATTTGGTTGAAATTGGTTAAAATATAGGCTGATTTTAGATTTCAAGCTAAACTTCAACTTAACAAAAAGAAAATTAATTTTGAATGTTGTCGTGGTCTAAATTACAATTGCTATTTTTCCTTTCCAGGGACAATAGATATATACACGCATTTATGCAGGATTAAATTTGAATTTGTTAGGCTCATTTTGTCGTCAATTTGTACTTTTAGATTATAATATTTAAAATTTTGGAACTCTAATATTTATAAATATCAAGGAGATTAATAAAAGAAAATTCGACTTACTTGGCTGGACTCGAGTTTCAACGTCTTAAAATGATTGAAGTTAGGTTTTCAAAATGAGATTCACCCGTTGGCTTAAGTCGACTACTTTTAGACATATTTAATTAGATTATGAGTTGTAATTTTTTTGTTATAATTTTTATATTTTTATATTTTTTTTATTATTTTTTTATTTTTATATTGCATTAGTATATTTTTTATTTTTATATTTAAAAAAATTAAAAAAATAAAAATAGAATTCATATTATTTTTTATTTTCATTTCTTTTTTTTTAACACAAAAACTAATAAAAATACTACAAAAATCGAAAAAAATAGTACACTAATATAAGATAAGAATTCAAAAAAATAACATAAAAATCAATAAAAATATCACATAAATTAATATACATACATAAAAATAAAAATTAATAATAAAAACAAAAAATAATACTAAACTCTAAAATTCAGCTAAACAAGGCCACCGTGTTTACCATAAAGACACAAGTCCAATCGAATCCAACCCGACCTAATCCGTGTATTGTGTCTGTACATCGAAGGGAGTTCCATTTCATCAATTACTCCAGGATAATGCCATCTCAAATGGTAGAAATTTGCAAGAGTTCTCCATTCTAGTGAGATATTCTCCTCGAAGCGATTAATGCTTTTATTTCCATGACATTCCCTTGAAACTGTATCTCAATTTCAGAAGCAAGTAAGCAAGCAAACAACCCTTGAATATCGAGGTAGTCATGTGAGAGGGGAAACATAAGCCGTTGTTTTTGAGGAACTTATTATAATAAGTAGTAGTGAGGGAGTGAAGGAGAATATGGAATGTCTGGTTCGTACTTCCAGATCTTTGTCGGATGTGCTATGTCTTCTTCCCCGTACATTTATTTTTCAGTTTTCCCCTGTGCTTTTTCATATTTTAACTAGTACCTAGAACAGTATTATAATGCATACATTTATTTTATAATCAAATTCCATCCCCTTTTATCTTGTTGATATTAAGAACTTAATGCGCCCAATTTATAATATAAGAATCAATGAATTATTGAGCTAAATCACAACAGAGGATGTTCACACAAAATATATTTCTTTGTATTGAGAGGACCCACTTGTAGTAACAATTTTAGTCCGTTCAACTTCATGGGCGAATACAAGGAATGGCAGTCACAAACCTTAACTAACACGACGGGGGAATTTTGAGTCAATAGTTTTTGTCTTTTACGAAGACAAAAATCTTAGATTGGCACCGAAGCAAGTGTTGAAGAAACAGGCATGACAAGGGCTGCCTATATTTAAAATCTTAATTACGTACCTGCTATATTCAGCTGAACCCAAATCAGAAAATTAATTAGTTTTAAAATTTGCATGACATCGACAGTTTTGAAACATGGCATGTCTTGTTCCTTTGATGGCGAATATAAATTAGTCATCAAAGGGTGTGTTATTTTGTTCCAATTTGAATCATCGGATTCCTCAGCACATGCCTCATTATTCCCTGAATTACTACACGAGTATTATTTCTTTATGATCCCAAGATAACCCATGCTATAAGTTGTATGTACCCCATGGTTCAAAGTTAAAAATAACTTTGGAACCCTAAACATAACATAGATTTTTAACTTAATTACTTCTATAGCAATAAGTATTAACAGGTATAAAACTATCGAGCTAATCACTCAAATGACAAATGTAGTAATTAATAATTGATAAAAATGTAAATATTTATAGATCTAATCATTGTTAAAAAGTTCAATATTTTTTAGGTTAATTCAAATATTTGTTAAATCCTCTAAATAATTTGTTTAGGTTAAAAAATATCATTTTTTTTCAAAAACACATTCAATATAAAAACATATTCAATGCATGAGTTTCTGTATTGTATTTATTTAGTTGAATTTTGAT
Organism: Pinacopodium congolense; assembly: GCA_028565735.1. Classification (NCBI taxonomy): domain Eukaryota; kingdom Viridiplantae; phylum Streptophyta; class Magnoliopsida; order Malpighiales; family Erythroxylaceae; genus Pinacopodium; species Pinacopodium congolense. The sequence continues at coordinate 7,926,835 of JAOXYD010000135.1, forward strand.
TTTTGATTTTAAATTTTTATTTTTTAAAATATAAAAATCGAAAAAAAATATTAATACAATATAAAAATTGAAAAAAGATACCAAAATTAATATAATAATAAAAAGTCACAAAAAAAATTATAATTTATAATTCAATTAAACATTCTCGTAGATTGAACATCTCCAAAGACCTTCAATCGGGGGAAAATGATGTTTTGACTATATAAGACGATGCAAATCAGATGTTGGATTTACGTACACGTTTCATTTATCAACAAGAACAAATCTTGTTTCATTTAAACGTCTTGGGTCGGTCAGCACTCAATTTTGCTTTTTAGTCTTTATTCCCAAGTTCGCGTTCCGATTAATCCACTGCGAATGAACTTTTGTGTTCTTAATGATTGTAATTGATCTGCGAATTAACATTTATTCTCGAAATTAAAGTTGCAAGATATTATTTACTTCAAATACTAAAGCATAAAGTAAATTCACTTTTGTATGGTATAAGATGCCCGAAATTTAAAAGATGATAAAGTAGTACTAAGTAGTATATGTGAATTAATAACCATTATTCCACATAGCTGTAGAGTACATAAGCTGTTTCAATACGTAGTCTTCTAAATAAAAGGTTCTTTTTAATTTTAATGACAATTCTGACTATTTAAAAAAAGTAATTCTCAATCATTGTTTTGGTATTTTTTAAAAAGTAATTGTGAATCATTCTTTTGGTATATTAGAGATACTTTTACACTCTAGTGAGTAGTGAAGTTTTACGTTGAAATAAGAATATTTAAAAAGTTAAAAAAAATCATAATCAGAAACATAAAGACACAAAAAATAAGAAATAATTATGCACTGAATTGGATTAGAAAAGTATGATAATGAAACACATGGTGAGCGTAGATTCTTATAAGAGACTAGATTTACTAAATGATTTAGTTATTGATCTTGCCTAGTGGGTTAAAATTTTATATATTAATTACTGAATGATTTTTCAACTATGAATTATGAGAGCTTTAGCAATGGAAGTCCCAAATTCAAATCATGTGCAACATTCGTATTTTTAAAATCCGTATAAGTAACGTACTAAGATTAATATATACCACAATCTAGTCTGTCACTTGATAAATAATGAAATTGGCTTTGTTGATAAAAGTTAAATTACAAATACATTTGGTATCACTTCTCGTTTTTGTTTTTTATTTTTATTTTTGTATATATGTATTAATTTCTGTGTTATTTGTATTGGTTTCCGTGTTATTTTTTGAGTTTCTGTACTGTATTAGTATGTTATCTTTTTCGATTTTTGTGTTATTTTTATTAGTTTATGTGTTTATAAAAACAAGAAATAGAAACTGAAAACATCAATAAAACCAAACAAGGCCTAAACTACAGCCCATTTTAAATGTTAATTTTTTCCTAAAATTTTCCATATGGTATAAGTTAATTGACAAAAGGTCCACTTAGTTTGATATTAATTGAATTAGATTCATTTTTCAATGTTCTGGCAATATAAATTACAATTCTGATCAATTTCTATAATACATAATTAACCAATAAGTGAATTTACATGCAAGTTTGTGTTACGGGAGACAACCCAAAGTGAGATATAATCTTGATAATGGCTATAATTATAGTTTTAATTAGTGTCTAATCTCTGAACACTGAATTTTTTCGCGAATTCTAAATGACCAAATCAAAGCTTGAATTTACTCCAATTCGTGGGTTAATTTAGTAATAACATGGAGTTGTCATTAAATATAACATAACTATATTATATTTCATTGGCATTACCAAATCAAAAGTATTAATAAAGTGACATAATTATTAAAAATTGTTAAAGGAGTGACCTCATTAGAGACTTGAAAGCTAGCGTGTGTCTCAGTAGACGATAAAACAAATCTCACAATCATTCTCAGAATGATATAAATAATCAGATTTCTTTTTCTCCCTGAATCGTCCAACTTGATTACTGATCCCAATACCTCTACTCAACTTGGTTTTCCACATTACACCTTATTCTTTTGTCTTAGTACGCACCAAACCATTAAAAATATAGCCACTTGGTGCCATTTTCTTCCACCATTACACCTATAACATTACCAACTAATATATAACATTATGAAACAAATAAAGGGTAATCATGTTCATGCTAACTTTTGTTCGGTGCCATGTGTCAAAAGTGAACCAAAAGGAGAATATAAATGTCAAAAGAGAGAGAATGTATAGTCCTTTTGCCATAATACGAACAATTGGCAATGTTTTCTTGGATGAAAGTGATGAGAATAACAGACTATACTTCAAATTTTGAATACTATGTTTTGAGAAAGCATATTCCATACCGACCAAACTTGTTTATCTAATGAGTAATTTATCAAAATCTAACAAAATGTAGTTTGGATTCTAGTTTAAATTGTAAATATTTTTAAATAGAATTAATTTTTCATTAAATTTCAAAATTTACCATAATCTTAATAATTTTATGTAATATATACATGTGCATGCGTGCACTATTACGGGTTTAGTCTTTTCTCATTAACAAACCGTGCGATACAGTGCATAACAGCTCGTGTGAATGTAAGTGTATTACATATTTATTTTTTAAGTCTTGAGTGGAACTAACATAAGAAGTTAATGTTCTATTCAACTTAAGAAATTAAGGTTCTATTGGAAAAATTGCAATCCTTTGTCAATTTGATTTTATTACATGGAGAGAATAAAAGATACAATTTTCAAAGTTGACATTTATAGTTTCCAACTAATAAGAGCATTTAGAAAATAATGAGTGAGTGAATAAATTTAATTTCTTTAGGGGCATCATTTTTTGGAATAATACTTTTGTGAGTTGTCTCTATAAATTTCTGCTTTTCCCATCATCAGTTTCATGAACCCTTTTATCTCTTGTTCTTATTTTATCTATTTCCATTTTTGGTATTAGAGGTGGTTGATAAGTTTCGTCACATTATGTCAACTTTTAATGATACATTACTAGTCTCGAACAATAATTATGTTATAAAACATTAATAAACAAATTTCGTTATATTATTAGAATCAAACTACTTCATATTCTGTTGTGGAATTAATTTCCTCCTATGGAGATTAAGTCTTCAACGATATGACTTAGGGAAGTCATTCATACCCAAATTAATTAATTTTTTTAAGCTCCTGGACATTTAAACGCTATAGGATCAAACTTTCTACTTGATCCAATATCTTGCATTATAGTACTTAATTTACGCAAACATACCATTTGCTAATTGCTCATACTTGCCCAAATTATTATTATTTTGGTTTAATTCAAGAGCAACTGAATTTTAAGTCATTCACTACTTTAGAATGGCTCTGAATTTTAAGGTCATCAACGTTAAAGTGGTAGTTTATTGGCACATAGCCACTTAGGCTTTTTGTTAATGCCAAAATATTGCAAGTTTTCCATTATTTTATGGAAATAAATTTTAAATAAAAAATGTGCAAATTTCACTGTATTTGTATTTATTCAAAAAATTAATTCATTTTTATCAAAATTTCTTAAAAATTAAAAGTGACATATTTCATATAATATGATTTAAAAAATTTATATAAAAGCTTAAAAATATTTAATAGAATTCCTAACTTTTATTTGAACGTCTAAAATTATTTAATAGAAATAGTTTTGTAATTTGACCCTTTTTTCCCAAAAGGAAAACTAAAGAAAGTTCGGTAAGAGACAGTAAAAAAAAAATTTTAATCAGATTCTAACATCTTAAAAATGTTGAAGGTAAACTATGATATTTTAGAAGTATTTAAAATTTTTTAATTTTTTAAAAATATCTGAAAAGAATTCTAATATAATAAATATTAAGGTATAAAATTTTTAAATATTAAAATCTATTTAAATTTTGCGAAAGGAGTGAGACAGGCTAAGACTTTTTTTTAATCGAAAAACAGGACTTTTTACCAGTCTTTTTCTTTTCCTTTTCTTTTTTCCATACGTTGCGTGGAAACGGCCATTCAAAAGTTTTTGGACTCTACTGCTACTGTGGCCCACTCCAAGCTTAAACCACAAAGTAAGACACTCACCGACCTCTGTCAAGTGTCAACTTCCTTCTTTTTCTTTGTTTCATTTTTTATGTATTCATCAACTTTTTCTTTTTCCGGAACCCCAGTGGGGCCCACCATGCTATTATTACTCTTTAGCTTTTCATCGAATTAAATTTAAACATCTAAAGGTCAATTTTATTATCTCACCCTCACGTCAAGTATGACTTCATCCATCTCATGATATTCAATTCTTCCGCTTAAATGTATCCAAGAGAGAAATAAATGAAAAAAAAAATGATGAAACTATTTTTTTAATACCGTTTAATAAATGTAATCTGAGTTATCGGATGGTAATAGGAATTCAAAGTATGAAGTAAAAAAAATTAGAAAAATTTATAGTTTGAATTTTTAATTTGCATTAATCGGGTTTAATTGAGTTAAATTTATGCTGCTTTTGACTCAAGCTAGTATAGCAATAAGCATCATGTGCTTTAAAGAAACACTTATGGGATATCCCACTGCCTTTGTTCCATATCTGTATTTATTTCTCAGTTTATATCCTATATATATCACATTCTGTATTTGCCCAATAATAACCCATTTAAATAGAATGGATTGTCCTTATTTAGTGATAAGTTAAACTAATTATTGATAATATTTTATTATAATTATATATAAAAATATAAAAATTACAACTATAAATTATAACTAATAACTCAATTAAACGTATTCTTATTGTAAAGTCTTTCGACAAAATCTCTCTCTCTCTTTTTTTTTTTTTTAAGCTTTCGACATAACTTCTTTAAAACATGAACCAGTAAATTTATTCCCATAATTTTACTGAATAAGAAAATCGTGGTTTACATGTAGTGAAAGAGGAGAAGGTGAATTGATTTGTTGTTTAGCTTTTTTACAAGGAATGAGGTTGACCTACTCTTTTGGTCGTTCAGATTAAGACGTGTTCGAAAATCTACTATATCAACATAAGATCAATGCTTTCTTCCCTTTTCTTTTCTTTTCTTTGCTTTTTTTTTTTTTGATAAACAACTAAATATCAATCCATCTTAATTGAAGCTAATGCATTTTTGTTCATTTCAAATAATTATGGTGGGTTTTAAAGTTACGAGGCAATTGTTTAGAGGATGATTAGTTAGTTTGTGAGTTGTAATTTTTTATTATAATTATTGTGTTTTGGTATTGATTATTATATATTTTTTTAATTTTTATGTTATATTAGTATGCTTTTTTTATTAATTTTTATATTTAAAAAAATAAAATAAAATAAAATTCGACTAAACAGGGCTTTACTAACACGATGCTTATCTAGACTTCTGCTTCTTTCAGTAAGGTGTTTAAGTCAATTGCTTTAACTTTGACTTTCAATAAGCAGTTCACCCTCCAGACCATTGCTGCTTTTAGCTGACAATTTTCAATTTATGATGCAAGATAGTACAGTCCATTTGGTAAAATTTGAAAAGAAAAAGCCCATACATGAGTTTCAAGGCAAGATTATATGAATGTCTGTGAGAGATTATGTTAAAACTTGTGTGAAAATAAAGTAAAGTTATGTGAATATGTT
>JAOXYD010000135.1:7937161-7951340 GCA_028565735.1 Pinacopodium congolense
CTATTCAATGGCGGATATGGTGGCCCTTCATCCGAATGATAATAATTTAAATCACCATAAATCCTCCCTTCAATGCTTGAGTAATAACATTAATTTTTCAATAATTACGTTCTAAACCCTTAAGAAAAATAAAGCTTTAAACGTTATAACCTTATCTAACATTATCAACTTATAAGCTGAATTAATAACTAAAAAAATATAATTAACAATGTTAATCCAAATGCACACGGGTCTTTTACAATAGCATCATGTGTCGTAGATGTTGATATATCTTCCTGATGTGGATACCACATCAGCACTATTAACAAAGATGTTTTAATGGTAGGACAATTTTGCAACAAATTGAAAGTTAATATATTTAATTGCTGCTTTTTTAAATTCAAGCTACAATTACAAAATTGAAAGTTAGTATTATTGTCATATTTATTTCTGTGCAAGTTCTGAAATTTTCAACTTGTTTATGTTGATATTATTAAAATAAGATTCTATATAGGTATAATGATTTTTAGTAATTTATTTAAAAATTGATTCTACGAGTAATTATTGAAAGAAAAATAAATTTTATAATAAAATATAATTTTATTAGTAATTCACTAAGTCAATCATATTATAAAATTAAAATAATTTTAATTTAGAAAATATATTTTTATTTCTTTTGCTGTACACCTTATGAAATAATTGTTATAATTTTTTGACATTTGTTTCATTTAAATTATACCATGCGCTTTTTCAATTAATTTTACGTGAAAGATATTTGACAATCCATATATGTTTTACTTGTTGGTACCATCGGGCAATTGGCAACGGCAAATAGGGCACAGGAGAAAACAAAGATGTTGAAAACAACCAAATGATGAGTACTTCCGAAACTAAAAAGCACAACATTGAATGATATTAAGAAATGATATGTGAAGTAATGATTTATGCGAACGCTGACAGGACACCGTTTTCCAGGAGACGTGTGAAATCCAACACAAAACAAAAACCAGGGCCTCTTCCAGGAATCAAACACCAAAGCAGAACATAATACGTACAAAGCTTACTTACAATTACAACGATATGCCTCTCTACGAACACAGAGTCAGTTCCCTTTCATTTTCCGTTCCCCACGAAGATCGAAATCGCCCCTCCAAAACAATTATGCAGATGATCAATAATATTAAGACATCGCCTACTTCTTATTTCCTTTTTGTCTTTTCTTGTGCCTTTTTCTATAGTTTTTAATGCTTCATGTTGTTATGGTTCTGTCAACTCTCTAAATTCCCTTTTCAATTAAAAAAAAAAAAGAGAAAAACTTTCTCTAAATTCCCACACTCTCTTGGATAAACCCACCATCATACTTGCACGTTTCCCCTTTGTATGTTGTTTTCTGGGTATCCAAGCAACGAAAGTGTCCACAAGGGGTATCTAGAAAAAAAATTTTGTTTGGGCTGTCGAGTCTCAAAGGTTTTTTGTTTTTGTTCAGAGCGTGAAAATGCGAGAGATTTTGTCCATTTCATGTTCCATCATTTTCCTGCCATGGAGTCTGGACTACTTGTCAGGGCATCGTCTGCTCCTATAAGCGTTACAGGTTCATCTTTTAGTCAAAAAATAAATGAATTATATATACTTTCAAAATAAAATAAATAAACAGAGCTTTGGTAAAGGTTTTTTTTTTTTTTTTGAGTTTGATAAAGTTTTTTTTGGTTTGAGGCGATTATAATTTTTCCTACCTCAAGCTTATCGTTCGACTTGATTAGAGAAAGAAGTTGGCAAAAACTTTGGCTGAAGTTGAGTTTCATTAGTTACAAAATTTTATCCCTTAAATTTACATAATTTAAACCTTTCCATGAGTTATAATGAATTAATCTTTGAACAAAATCACTTTGATTTGCCTTAGGAAGACTTGATCGGAATCGTTGAAAGAGAATAATGGTCAAAAACAGGTGTGGTAGAACAGGGAAGCAGATGTTTTTTGACAGTATTGAAGTTGAGGAAAGTGAAATTTTTGTTAGTAAACCTAAATTGTAGAGTTTGTCAATATTTATTTAACAAATTTTAATAAGTCCTGTTGAACCAACACTAGGTCTTAGCAAATCTTAACCCACTTCACATTCCATATATATGGATGTCACATTCCATATATATGGATACTACGGATGCCTGACATGGAGCTGAGAAACAGAGCAGTCAAAAAGCTCCAAAAGAACCTTTCTCCTGCTTTCATAATTTAATCAAGTCCCCGTGTTCCTTTTAAACTATTCACAATATAACTTCTACTACATCAATCCACAAAGAAACAGAGCTTCAATCAAGAGAAAGTTGAAAGCTTTACCTTCTTCCATTGTCCTGTTCTTCTTCTTCTTCTTGATAACTCTTCTGTTTCATGGTTTATGAGCTAGCTTTTCCGAGCTAAAGCTAAAAGCTTTTAAGGTTTCCATCAAGCTTTTCGTGTCTATGCCGTCAGTGCATGATTACGTAGGACTCAAGAAGGAGGTTTCTTCCATGGCAAACTTGAAAGCCACTGAACTGAGACTCGCCTTACCTGGGTCCGAATCACCAGAAAGAGACGATGAAAGTGCCCAGCTTGCTATTGGCTTAAGCAGCAACAACACCACCATCAACAAGAACTTTGCTTCCGGGTCTAAGCGGGGTTTCTCTGCTGCCATTCATGGTGGTTCTGGACTCTGGAGTTTTTCTGAGACTTCTAGATCTGACCCTGATTTTTCTCTCAGAGTTTCTCATGCTGACAAATTCACTAATGGTTCGGATTCTCGAAAAGATGGGTTACTTCAGTCCCCGACAACTGTGGTTCAGGAGAAGAACACTAAAGTTTCCGGTGCTAATGGCCATGGAGCTGCACCTGCTCCCAAGTAACTTCCTTGCTGCTTCTCTTTCGTTTTGAGCATGCATGCTTCTTTACATGCTCTTTTCCTCGGTATTACGTTTTGTAGCTTCCGCTTAATAAAAAATGGCTATTTGGTTTTCGTTTTATATACTAATAAACGAGTCTTCTATCAAGTCAAGTTGCTTAATTTGGTTTCATGCGACAATAAGACTTAATCCTCTTTTTCAGAGCTTCTCTATGGTTAAATTAAACAAAAATGTGTCAAACTTGTGTCATCCTTAATTCCATTGTGAACTGCAATGATCTTCATAACTAAACATTCTTGTAGATGGAGTTAGGACAATCTTTCTGGGTTCCATCTGTTTGCTGGGATATTCTTTCACTATCTACAGAGCTGTCTGTCACTATCTTTAAAGATCTTTCCTTTCCTACTTATTTCATCTAAATATTGATACTCATCAGTTGTGCAGGAGCAATGTTATGTAAGCTTCACGTGCCGCATGTATGTACATATAGATTCATCTTCTACATGTAGACAGAGGAACAGGGGTTTGGTAGATGTTTTTACCTTTACAACCAGCAGACTATTTATTTGATACTTTCACTCTGATTCGAGGACTTTAATAACATATTTATGCTATAATGGCTGCACTTGTGACAAAACATGTTAAACTTTTGTTCCTAAGAACTGCCGAAATCAATTGTACTTGATGTAGGGCACAAGTTGTGGGATGGCCACCGATTCGTTCCTTTAGAAAGAATACACTGGCTTCTCATCCTCCAAGGGATGATGATGACAAAGACATTAATTTAGGAATTGGGTGTCTCTATGTTAAGGTCAGTATGGATGGTGCACCATATATGAGAAAAATTGACTTGAAAACCTATGGCAACTACGCGGAGCTCTCTTCAGCACTAGAAAAAATGTCTGGGGGCTTTACTATTGGTAAGCTCTCTATATGATCCACCTTTTTCTGCATCTCATTTCAATAAACATTTCTCATTATGAATCTGTAATCGAACAGAGAGGTAAGTCAACAAGCTCTCTTTGACTTAAAAACTGATTCTTGTTTTTAAGATTACACATCACATTGATGTTTACTCATTGCAACCTCTCTTGTTATCCAATTTATGCCCCCAGGGTTCTTGCATGAGGGTGTCTAATTTCTTCCAATAAATGGTTGGTTCAGGTCAGAGTGGCTCTCATGGAACTTCCAGCAGGGATGGCATGAGCGAGAGCCGATTAAAGGATCTCGTGCATGGTTCTGAATATGTACTCACCTATGAAGATAAAGATGGTGACTGGATGCTTGTTGGTGATGTTCCTTGGAAGTAAGTGCGGACTTCCAACTTGTAGCTTATATTGACATTAAGCCAATACTTGATTTTATATCTAGGTTAGAGGAGCATTCTAGTGTCTAAACACAGGAAGTCTGAAACAATAGGTTACAAGCAATAAATGCAACATCTTGAATGCAATTTTTACATAAATATCTAACTTTCACTGGTCTTTGCTGCTGCAGGATGTTCACAGACACCTGCAGGAGGCTGAGGATCATGAAGAGCTCAGAGGCAATTGGCCTAGGTATGTCTTATTGGACATAACATCATCTGCTTACATCTAGTCAATAGACATTCCAGTTGACTTAATTCTTTTCAGTTTTCATAATTGCAACAAAATAACAAACTGGTGGGGATCCTGCTGCTACTGTTTTCTTGTTTGAACCAGTCCAGCATTCCTCTACACTGTACTCTTTATTATCTTTTAACTTATCTGCTTCTTCTGCAGCCCCAAGAGCAATGGAGAAATGCAGAAGTCAGAACTAGCCATGTGTCTGCACGAATAATGAAGTCGCTGCTGTCCAAGAATTAAAGCTTATGACTTACTGTTTCTTATTCTGTAGCATTAAGACTTGCTGTACCCTACCATCTCGGAAAGTTAGAACTATGTTCCCATATTTTAGTTTTAGTTATCGACAAGCAAGGCTTGTTTGTGATAAATTACTGGCTTGTCTGTGAGTTTGTAAGTTAAGTTTCAGCACACGATAACATTTTCTTTCATGCTAAGTTTCAGCACACAATAACATTTTCGTTCATGTTGTACCCTTTTCTATGTTTTTCTTTTTTGGAAAATGCGGATTTGGAGATAGAAAACGAATAAAAACATAGAAAAGTTTAAACCCAAACCCAAACTTTAAACCCTTTTCTACCTTGTTGTTTTAGAATCATTTATTATTTTAATGTCATTAAGTTTGAGTATGTTTGTTATCATTTTTCGTTTTTATTTTTTATTTTTATGTATGTGTATTGATTTATATAATATTGTTATTGATTTTTTTGTTATTTTATGAATGTTTATACTGTATTAGGATGTTATTTTTTTTAATTTTTGTACTATTTTCATTAATTTTTATATTTTTAAAAACAAAAAATAAAAAAATATAGTAATAACAAACAAGGCCTTGTTGACTATTTGATTGTTTTAAGGTTCTTCCGCACCTCGTATCTGCCGTTCAGCATTCCTTTTTTTTTTTTAGTGCCTTTCAACATTTTTGCCTTCAAAACTTCTTATTATTGATGCTTTGCGAAATTTTCAGGAAAGGTAGTTGTCGATAGCAATTAAATGGGTTTAATTATTTGAAAATAAAAAATCCTAATTAAATTTCTTTCGATAATAAAATATGAAAATATTGTGCAATAAATCAATTTTTAAAATAACTTAGCAAAATGCATAAGTTGTTTTAAAGTTTTTAAAGTTTATTAAATTTAGCCTTTTGAATTTTTTACAATAATCAATGTATATATAATATTTTTCTTTACTAAAATTTGCTTTTTAAATTAATATTAAAAAGATCTCATTTATTAAAAGTATTGATTTAATTTCCCAATTTTTAAAATTAGAATTTGCATGTCATTCAATTTAGTTAGGCCCGAGGCCCATTTGTTTACCTTTAAAGTGAGGCCCATATTTCTTGTACGCGCGTGCAACTAAGGCATCCAATTCGTCTTCTTCGAAAATTTGGTAAAACCCTCGACTAATAAGGTCTTAGAGTCTTTAGCTTTACCGTGTATGCGTGAAACCATACCATTTAAACGTCTCCTATTTCTTCTGGTGGCCTTCGTTCCAAACCCTAAAAAGCCAGACGGTTATTTTGTTTTCTTAATACTCAGAGGAAATCCCAGTTGAAGGCAACCCCTGTTCAGTGGTCTTAAGTAAGAAGACTCGGACTATTATCGTTACTTGGACCAATTGTTACTTCTTTTTTCTGTGGATAAAGGTTTCGTGCAGTTCCAGTTCTGTCTTCCTCTTCTAAAGTATTAGTTTGGTGTATAAAAACTAAGATTGTAGGATATTGTTTGTCATGAATATTACAATTTCTTGTTGTATCGATTATTGTTAATACATATGTTAGTTTGGGTTGTTTTGAGTTGTTATTGTTTCTTTTACAATGGTTGTTCTTCTCCGTGTTTGGAAAGTCAATTTTTTGAATTGTTGCCCTTTTGGCTGATGTGGGTTTTGTGAGTGAGTTTAATTGATTGCAATCAAGTAGGGGTTCTTTCATAACATGGTTTTGGATTGGCAATCACTTCCATTGGAGTCTCTTTGAGGACTAGACTTCTCTTAGCATTTATTATGAATTTAGAAATTGTCGGTGATGCGGAAGTCACAATGTTAAAACTTCAATAGCCTTTTTCATTAGGCACCCTTGTGTAAGAAAGTTCGGGCCAAGTAAATGATGCCTTCAGTTTTTGTATCTAGAGCTTTCGGGTTACCTTGTGTCTAAAGCTGTCTTAGTTTTGTCTGGTTTAGCAATTTATTAGTTTTACGCTGGTCTTTTATGGATAGCTGAACTTTGTACGTAAAACAGAAGAATCAAAAGAAAGAAGAAGCTTGTTGTGCACCGGTTTTCTGAATTCAAAATACCATTTCCATTCATCAACTTAGAGATAGATGCTCTTCATTAGAAGTTAACTGTCATTATTAACTGAGTTCTGATAGTCTCTGATATTGGCCATGGTGTAATTGGTGCTGTTGTAATATTACTCAACTGAAGCATCTGGTACAATCATTTGGTGGTGGTGTTTAGAGACTACTTTGTTGGGAAGATTTTATGGGTTATTATTTTCTGCTCCTTATAACTTTCATATGCTTGTTGAAGTGCTCAAGTTGCACTTGGACCTACCTGTACATGGATCATTACAATTTCTTATAATCTCTAAAACTATAGTACTCCCACCCCAATTTCATACTTTTTCCTTAAGGAATAAAGTGGAGACTCCCCTTTTTTTTCTTATAACCTACCATCTTTTCGGAGAAGTTAACCCAACTACATGTTGCATTAACTCCTTATTTAGATGCAAAAATTGCTCCTATTTATGTTTTGGGTGCCTGCTGCTTAACATGTAATAGTATGCCTTCTATTTTTGTGGTGAAATGACCTAAGTGGAACACTGTTTTCCAGAAGCAATTACGAAATATGACTCTATCAGAGGATGAAGTCAAGAAGCTTTATAAAATAAGGAGGACAGTGATGCAGATGTTGAGGGATCGAAGCTATATTGTTCCTGATGCTGATATCAACATGACAAGGGAACAGTTCTTATATAAATTTGGCGAGAACTTCAAAAGGGAGGACCTTTTTATTGTCAAGGAAAAACGAAATAAGGAAACGGTAACTGATTTGTTGTTTGCTTTATGTTTGTTAAGTATTATAACAAATATATTTATATCAAATGGATTTTCCCATTTGTAATGCGCCATTTGCTATTTTGGCTGGATGTTACTTCTGGTGGATTTTGAATGTTCCGACTGTGTTAGACATGCAGCTACTATATACTTCTGTATAGCTTTTGCTGGTCCTTATTCATTGTTTTTGTGTGCCAGATTTATGTCTTCTTTCCTGAGGAACAGAAAGTTGGTGTTAAGACGATGAAAACTTACACCAATCGCATGAAATCAGAGAATGTCTTTAGAGCAATCTTAGTTGTACAACAGAATTTGACTCCCTTTGCTCGCACATGCATCAGTGAAATATCTTCAAAATTCAACTTGGAGGTGTTCCAGGTCAGAGGTCCTTTTCTACTGTATTCTTATTGATTTGGTATCATACAGTGGATTTATTTTAGTCACTGAGACTAATCATTTATGAGAAGAAACGAGTCTTATATTTTCTTTCTACATGATCCTTTATCTGTTCGTATTATTACTTTGTTTTTCTAGAAAATAGTGGGTATCTAATCATTTTTTATGTGACTTTGGGATGAAACTAGTGGGTATCTAATCTGTGACCTATTGGCCATGTTGATTAAGTCTTTCTTTGGTTTGAACACAGTTCCTGGATATATTTGTTGTTTTGAGCAAGGGAATATTTTCTATGAACTTTCTGGTACTTAGTGTCTTGAAATGCAGTGAGCATACTGCAGTTTTACTTCTTTTGCATTCCTTATCAAACAGGAGGCGGAGCTTTTGGTTAATATCAAGGAACATGTTCTTGTTCCTGAGCATCAATTACTTACATCTGAAGAGAAGAAGACTCTGTTGGAGAGATATACAGTAAAAGAAACTCAGGTCAGTGAGATTCATATTATTTGATTTATAATAGATTATCTAGAAACTAACTAGTGATTAGATTCTTTGGCTACTATGGAATTAAATTTGTCTGGACTGAGCAGAATAAAATTTCTGTTATGCCATCACTTACCTTGACAATGTGCAAAGCGAGTGTCATTCTCTTACTCTGTTTTCTTAACAATGGGTATAGAGAAGTTGACATTACAACCATCTTACCTGGCAACCTCAACAGCACTCCTAAAATTATGAATGAGTGGAGCTGAGCTAATTGTGTTCTATCTCTTCTACTAGGTAGTTCAACCATGTATAGACGTTCAACCCAAAAGTTTGTGATCTATTTGTTTAAAATGATGTTATCTTTTAGTATTGTTCTCAATACTAACATAAGATTTTAAGATAAAAATGATTGTAGTTACAGGAGGTGACATCCTAAATTTGAACCACTAGAAGCTATCAAGTTCAGAAGAAGTGATTTTTATGTCATTAGAAGGACAACATTGTCTTTTGAGAAGTTCTTAAATTGTGCGCATATATCGTAAAGTTGTCTCAGTGAATATAATATATTGTGATATTGTGACTACATGCTAAAGCACATATGGTTATATAGATTACTGATGTAATTGATGCAAATGATAGAATCAGATAATTAAATTTGTTGGAGATCAGAACCCATTGCATGCTTATTGAATCCTATTACAAGCTCCATGTTTCTTATTTTTATATGTATGGGATGAATGCAGCTGCCTCGAATTCAGGTGAGTGATCCAATTGCAAGGTATTACGGGCTTCAGCGTGGACAGGTTGTGAAGATTATCAGGCCAAGTGAGACTGCAGGGCGATATGTCACATACAGATATGTTGTGTAGAGAGTTGGTCAGCTTAGAGTTTACTTGGATGAGGTTTTCCAAACCTTTTGGGCCGTTTGGCATCAACACTCGTTGCAGAACTGACTTTCTAATCCGAAGTGAAAGATTTGCAACTGGGATTCAAGAAACTTCTTGTGATATTGGTCGGAGCTTTAGCTTAATCAACTACTACACTGTCAATCCTATTTTTTGGACCAGAGGAGCTTGTTTCTTTAAGAAAGTTACGGATTACTGTATCATCACTTTGATATTTTGGTACTTCTTAAATAATAGGATAATGATAATCAGAGCGCAACTGGACTTGCTTGCTTCAATCTAATTTTTTGGCGGGAAGCAAATTCCAACCTTTTTTGGTGCTTGAGTTATGCTATTATGACCGATGAGAGTGGATATAAATATGAACGTCTTTCCTTTTGGCAAACAAGTGGATTCAGTGGTGGGAAGAGGGCTCGTTTTCATTATCAGAGGATGAAGGCAAAAAGTTTACTCGTTTTCATTATCAGAGAATGAAGACAAAAAGAAGTTTACTGCTGTAACTTGGCAAAGAAAGAGTGCTCTACTTGGATTAGTCTCTCATGCCAGGATCGTACAACTTATTTAGGGAAAATTAAATCGACAAATAGAAGAGCCACGAAAGGTCGCGCATTGTCCTCCCTTTCAATTGTCACCTAATAACACGCGAAAAGCTTAGAGATGTGCATACATATAAATACGATATTGAAAACAGCGTACTAGTTTTAGTTTTCTTATCAACGATTAGAATGTAACGTTTACTTTTAAAAATCGCCCGTCTTTCGAAATATATTAAGATTTATGATACTGAGTTATCATTATTGAGTCTGTATAGTTTATATTATAGATCTAGATTTATCATTAGGAGTATTTGCTTTTTAATCTAGATACAAAGGCGTAGATTCAAGGAAATGATTTGAAGTTTCAAATTGAATCAGTGTAGTTTACAAGTCACTTGTAATACGTTACCTTAAAAATTCCCCTATGAATTACTTCTTCTATGGCGAGCTATAGTCACTTACATTACATATGAGTGCCATCCATTTGATCTTAATTCTCCACGGGAGAAAAGGCATTTCGATCACTAGTTCACTACCCGCATCTCTCTCCTAAACACCGTATATCCCACATATTAGAATGCTCTCATTAGTATTTTATAGACCACTCTCTCTCCTAAATACTGTATATCCCACATGTTAGAATGCTCTCATTGGTATTTTATTGACCACTCTCAACAACGAGAGTGTAATATCAACTATTGCTTTTCATTTTAACATTAAGTTAGATGATCTCACTTAATTAAAAAAAAATTGAAGGTCCAAATCCAGATTATCGGAGATCCAACAATCATCATGGCTACTTTGTACCATCAAATCATTTATAGGCTTCAAAACTATATTTTGGATCTTCATTTTTGCAACTCCATGCATGATGCTTTGTCTATGGTCACAGGTAGGTCTCATGATGAGACCATCAATTTTCAGATCCCACGACAAATGCCCACCAAAGATCTGACAGATTTGATGCCTTTATAATGGATAACAAATTATGAAAAGGAGTTCCACCAATCTCATTACCATTTAGTACGTATGACAACTCACCCCATCGTAAAAAACTTAAAAGATGGGATTGTAAAATCCATCTTTACGAAGCCAGGGGTAGAACAAATAGAGTTTTGGAAGACATTTAGTTAGATCTTAATGATAACACCTAGCTTATCTTATAAAAAAGGTAAAAGTGATCCTCTGATCCATCTCGTTTTCCATGATAGAAATAAGATGTATGTCAACCATGTTAATGAATACTTTATTTGAGATGAAGATCCATTTATGTATGATCAAGATTATGATTGTTGGATAAGAGATTATTTTGACGGTGAAGATAAAGTCTTTGTTTATAGAAGAAAGCCTAGGAAGAAAGCCAATTGGCTTCCTCTAAAACTTTCTGAACCATTAATTCCTAAAATTCTTGAGAGGACGCTTGAATCTTTACCATATATGATAATGCGTCCATATAAGGATGAGGTTCCTCCTTTGGAGAGGAAAAGAAATAAGGAAACCAAGATAACCTTTCAACTAGAATTCATCTCATGAGGAATGTATCCATAGGGAAATTATGTGCTTGTTTCCCTTGTTGAAGAGGTCTTTAATTAGTAAACTCAAAGTACTATAGAACAAAATAGAGTATTATGAAGAGTAAACTCTGGATTGGAATATTTGCCACAATAGACCTAAGAGATGAATACTAGGTTTAATGAAGTTCTTCTTTAAATCTAGAAGTTACACAGATAGTTGCTTCAGTAGCTGACATAACTTGATGATAAATTACGAAGATATATTAATGTTCATTATTATGGACCATACTTCACCAAAAAAGAGAAAGAACTTTAGAGAGTTGGAGAGGAATTTAAAAGGATTGATAAGATATTTCAAGATGATAATCTATGGCCATTTATGACTCCTATCCTTCTCCTTTCCCTACCACATAACCTACTATATAGTACCATCTTACCTTGAAGCCTCTGACTATAAAAAACTATTTAACATGTCTTGTCTATTATTCAAAAAGGCTTCTTTTAAATCATAAAATAATTTCAAAACAAAAACCTAAAAGTATATTTCATCACAATCCTTTACTAAATCTATTGAGCCTTTTTAATGACCACCTCCTTTAAAGCCTTTATAAATAAAGACAACGCTAACCTCACCACCAAAAAAATAACCTACCTTAACCATGGGAAAGGATAAAGAGCCTATAAAGACTTAAGACTTTATGATCACCCTCCAACTGATTCCAAAAAAAAAAAAAATCTAAAGTAAAGAATTGTTAACATAATATTTTGTTTATTCTGGAAAATTTGTTGATCATACTTTAATGGCTATTCCTTAATCTCCTTAACATACATAAATTGAACCAAAAATTGAAAATGTTGAATCAATATATGAAGTAGCTTAACCTTAAGCAACATCGACCTATAGACCAACCTCTAGTCCTTGATTCAAATTTGATGATATTCCTCCAAACAAATAGAGAGATCGATTACATGAATTCAGTGCTTAGATAGATTTGTAAATGAAAAGGCCTAATGTTACTTTTCAAGAAATCCTACTAGAATTTGTGATAGGATTGAATTATCTTAAGTTTTCATATGCATTTCAATGTGAATTCAACCTTATTTTGATGTTTAAATACTTTATTTGAGTTCCTTTTGAGTTTAATTGCATATTTGACCTTAGGACACAAATACAAGTTGATGGCTAAGTTTGGAGTAGAATTGGAGCATAATTGGAACTATAAGAGGTAGGGAACCAATTTGAGGACTTAGAGATCACGTTATAAAGTTCCATACCAAATTTCAAGGTCATATGACAATCCATGAAGAGTGGATAAAGAAAAGAACAAGACAAGCTCAATTGAACCACCAAATTTGGTATAAGTGACTTTGAGGATGCATTAGAGGTACTTTTAGAGCTCATATTATTATGAAATTTTGTGGAATGTAAGAGCATCGTGTGATAAGCCTACATACCAAATTTCATGATTATTAGAACTATATAGAAGGATTTATAGCAGAAAATGTGAAGAGAGATAGCAGCTATCAAATTCTATGACATAAACGGGATTTGCAAAACAACATCATTCTATGAAAAATTGATCAATTTTCTTCCAAAACGTCCCTAAAAGCCCTAGAATCCATCCAAGACATATTAAGGAAGATTGGGAGCCATTTTTGTCACTTTTTAGGCTCCTACTTCGACAACCATCCATGTTCTTTATGCTTTCTTAGGTTTGTAGGTTTTTCTTTATGTCTTTCTATCTAGTTTTCAATTCTATTGTTAGATTCAGTAGTTTAGGTGTTGAATGTTGGTTTTATTTATGTTTTCTATGTTGTATTTCCATTTTCATTGTATTTTCATTTGGGTTATGTTAAATATGTGTGGAATGCTTGGTTTTCATTCATATAGTGTTGTTTCTTTAATTTTTCAGCCTTGTTTCTCTTATTTTATTTATGATTTCTGCATTTCTTTTCTATTTCCCTTTAACTTCAGATTGTTTTTAGTGTTACTTTCATTATGATAGCTTAGTTTTCATTGGGTTTGAAGATATTTGATAGATTTATAGATGATAATTATGAGAATTGGAATGAGTTTTGAATAAGTGTAGGGAAGTTGATAAGTGTGTTTTAGACTATGTTTCTAGGTTATTTTTAAGTGATTTAAATGTTGTTTGTGTGTTTTAAATTGAGTTAGTAGGAAAATTTTCATCCTTTTCATTATCTTTTAGATGTTTGAGTGTTTCTTTATATTTTTTAGTGTTTGATGGCAAATTATGAACTTATTTGAGGAATGGGTTAATGCATTTTGATGTTTGGATGTGCAGGTAACCAATGAGATCCAAATCAGCACCAATTTTCATACCGTAATTTCGGTGATGAATTAGGTGCCCCTAAAGAACTTGGATTGCTATGAAATGTTACAGGGTGCTATCAAATTGCATGAAATTTGATGTGTAGGTATATAGATGAAGATATAGAAAAAATATAGAGCATAGGTCAAAGTTAAAATCTGATGTGGCAGGATGATGTAGAAAAAAGTATGCAAGAAGTATTTTATGAGTTTTTGGACATAAGAGGACATGAGGAACCCTAGTGGTCACACTTTTGACCCTAGGACACGTCCAAGACAAAAATAGAGGGTATTGAAAGAGGAAAAATGTGTGGAAACTCAAGAAGAAGGAAGACAATCAAGATTCAACAAAAGCTATTCAGATTTTCTTAAAAAGGAGACTTCATCATCTTCACTAGTTTATCTTTCTTTTACTTTTATTTTGATGTTTAATCTAAATACTCTTTGTTTGAACATGATTATGGATTGCTAAATCTATTTTAGGGATTGTTCTTGA
>JAOXYD010000135.1:7961144-7972148 GCA_028565735.1 Pinacopodium congolense
CTTCTTTTTCCTATTCTTCGTCAACCACAGCGTCCTCGGCCTCCTATGGTTACCCTTCCAGCACCATGGTACACTCGCAATTTTTTTTTGAGTGCCCATATTTCAGTTTCGCCTATAAATCAATGTTAAATCACGTGCAATCCTGAACAATATGAAAAAAGTTTTGATTCTAAGAATGATTAGCTAGAACATTAGTTTTAAACTTCGAAAATATTATTAGTAAACAAACATGAATTGCGTGGTTTTCATTAACAGCCAGTCATCTCTTTCAGTTTTGTCAGAGGACAATCTTCAAACAGGCATGCTCCTGATATTACAAAGAACCATCTCTTAGTTCAGAAAGATCCTCTCTATGTATGGTTGTAGTAGATCAAGAGAATTAACTCGATAATGATTTGACTTTGAAAGAAAGGTTTCTTTGTTATTGCTCACTAGTTATACCCTAATTGTAAGTCATTTATGATTTATTAAGTCCCACGTTAACAAATTGTTGCAAGGATCTGGAAGCAGTTGAATGTTTCTTATCGTCATAATGTTGTCCAGTCGCTAAACCACAGGTTTCACCTTGTATTGCAGATGGGAATTGGTGATTATGAAAGATCAAACAACAGATATGGCGATTCTCTAGCATCCGCTGCAGCGAGGTAACTCCTTTTGTTAAATTTCTTGAAGATGCTAAGAAAAGGAATTACTTTTGTGTAGCTAGGAAGTCTTAATTGCTTGTTCTCAGGTAATACATGCATACTTCATATTAACTTGATAATCCGATTTATCTTCTAAAACCAAGCAGTAACTACTTAGAGACCCAACATTTTGCGCAAGCGAGGGCAGATGGATACATTTTAAATCCACTCGTTGAGGTAATTCTCTTTTGCCTTACATTACTGTCAGTGAATTGGATTCTGATCAAATTTTGTAAGGAATGTTTGACAAGTAACCAATGCTTTGAGAATGGTCATTACTAAGCCATCTGTATTAACATATATAGGATTCGAAACAAAAGAAGAACAAGAAACATTACACTGACTCCGTGGGGTCAAGTAGCCAGAATTCTGAATCAAGCGATGGTCAGGAACTAGATTTGGAGCTCAGATTGTCAATTTAGGCAAGGGTTCTTTTGTTTTGTGATCAAAATCATCCGGTTCATCACGTGTTATGGGTTACTAATTTTATTTGAAATTCCAAGTTCATCGTCACCGCTTGTGTTTTTGTTTTTTTGTTTTTTCCTAAAAGTGCAAACAATTTAGGGAAGGTGATGAACTTGCTTGAAGTTCCATCTGGAAAAGGATCTTTTGTATAAGACAATCGAGTTTTCCACTCTGTAGAATTGTCAGAAAGAAAGAAAGTTACATAGTTCTCCCAAGTTCTTGCCTTTCATATTTGTGTAGACAGCATCTGACAAAAAGCGCTTTATTCTCCTTATGAAGATGACATCCAATTCACCGCATTGCCCAATAATTCTGCTTATAATTTCACTTACACCTGTTCTTCAACAGCATTAACTTTATTAACGTAGACAACGGGAAGATACACAAGTATTGAAGCATGTAAAGGACATGGTATATCTGGTGTACCTATTTTCTTTATTTTCCTTAGAACTTTCCATTATTGGAAGGGTCCCTTTTCCTATATCACGAAACTGTACAGTCTTGTCAATTATAGTTGAGTGTGAAGTTAATTTATTGGTAAACACAGTAGTATGAATTGCATTGCTGTCAGGCAAATGGCACAATTTGCTGCTCAGAGTTGTCATATTAGGGCTGATGGAGTGTAGTTGTCTAAAAATAAAAGGCATCGTCGATGCCCCATCAGCCAATTATAAATATATGCACATTTATAGACATTTAAATTAAAGTTAGTACTCAGTACCCCTAATGTTATACCTTTGCTTCTGCTGCTTCAATAATAAAACCTAATGATATTCTTTGGTGTTATATACATTATCAAGGTTTTACTAACTGGTGGTGATACTGAACTTGACCTTGAAATGAATGGTTTACTTTCCTTTGTCACAACTCAGATTCCGAGAAGTCCAACAGAAAAAGAAAAGAAATGCATTAGGACGTGTAAAAGGGAAGAAGCCTAAAATGATAGAGCAGATCATCCTGTTAGCTCCACATACAACGGACATCACTTATCTATCAATATAGTGTTTGGTTTGTCTTAAAATTCGACAATTTCTCTTCAATTTATTCCACCAACTTTATCTCCTTTTTGGAGGGATATCAGATATGTAACCATCGGTTTGCTTTCAACCTGGTTTTTCATATTTTCCTAGGAAGATGGATGTGGTAATTAATTATCTGGAATTCAACTGTAGTTTTCGAATGAGTCTACATCCATGGTATAAATTTTCAGTGGATCGACTACGATTTTTCTGATTGAATTCAAAAATAAGTATTAGGAAAAGAAAAATTCATGACAACTTTAGTTGGATTGTTAATTGTAATTTTTGTATTGTTTTTTATATTTTTATATTTTGTACTTTTTTTATTTTTATGCTATATTAATATGTTATTATTTTAAAATTTATACCATTTTTCCTATTTTTGTGTTAAAAAATTAAAAATTAAAAATTAAAATTCAACTAAACAAATTCTTAATTTACAATAAATTTTCGAGGGCATTTGCTCTTAGCTTACGACGTTTCAAAAAAAGAAAAGAAAAGAAAACGTTCTCATTTTACGTACCAAAAAATAAAAGAACTCCGATATGACATTGATTTTGGTAGACTAAATGTTAAATGCTTTAAACATTTTATACCTTTCTATATCTTATGCAGTACTGAGAAACAAATGTAACCCGCACATAGGGTTTGGCCTGTATCAAAAAGGTAATTATTAAGGGTTGAATCCGTATGGGCGTCTAAAATGAAAAATGTTCTTTCAAATGTTATCAAAAGGAGGTTCTCTTTGTTTATTGGAGTCAAGTCAACTAATTGTGAGTACTTGTTTATATAATAAAAATTAAAAAATAACTAGTTAGCTTTAGTTCATAGACAATCATAATCAATTAATAATATAATAATAATAATATTTAATTATTTTAATTATTTTAATATTATATATATATATTATTTTATTATTTACAATCCGTAAACGTCCCTAAGATAAAGGGCTGTTAGTCAGTTCCTAAAAATTAAGATTTATCATTTGACTGTTTGATGTGAAAGATTGGTACATTTTGAGACCGATATATTCAAACTACACGATTCTATCTTTGATGTATAAGCTTTGAACGGTAAAAGTCGAGAAGATATATTATTTTTGTCACTTCAAAGTGGAATGCATGAACGTAAATCCCATTAGCAAGAGGAGCAGCCATTTAGAGTAGTTGTGTTTCACATGCTCCTAAGTTCTAATTCCCAGGTAGTCCTTAAGAAATAAGCAGCCATTGAGAGTAGTTGTGTTTCACGTGCTTCTAATTTCTAACACCCAAGTAGTCTTTAAGAAATAATACATCGATAATCATCATCTCCGTGAGATTTTCCTTAGCCATGTGAAATGAACAAACCGTGGAATCGCATGTAAAAGAACTCGACGATGATGAGTTCCCGTACCAACGCACTTCTAACTTAGGCAATGGCTCAATAAAGGGCTTAATCCAACCATGCTTATACTGCTAAAAGAGTTCCAATGTCGTAAATACAGCATGCTTCCTCGTGTCAGAATAAATCTATCAAAAGAATCCAAGAACAAATAAAAGGAATTCGATTTGGTCGTTTTGCAAAGCTTCTGGCTCTAGTCTCTCTTAGTTCAAGAAGCTTGACAAGAACGCTTTTTAGCCAAGAAAATAATTCATTATATATTTTCAATGGACCAATTACAGGGTTTAAAAGTAAAAAAATTTTAAAAAATTTTAAATGAGTTGATTAAAGATATATATGTAGATCAAGCATCAAAGATTATGTCAAAGACCGTGTTGGAAAGTTTATTATATTCAAAAGAAGATCAAATATCACGTGGTCTATGTTCAAAATGGAGAAGTTTTAAATGCTTACGTCTATCACATTAGGATTGATTTTGTAAATCACTACTTCTAGAATTTATTTGATTATAATTAGACTATATTTTACTTAACTATTAAGTATCAAACCATGTTTGATATGTTATTATAGTTGTTTGTTAGTTTCTTAATTCAAATCAGAGTAGGACATGTTTTCCTTATAACATTAAGAATAGTTAGATTCCTATTTAAATGAGAAATTATAATTCAAGTAGTATTCCTAAATAACGTTTTAAAATCCTTTTTACACTTGTAATTAAGGTTTTTCATAATTTTTATGTAACTCCCATATGAATGAGACATTTTTATTCAATAAAAAAGATTCAAGTTCCAAAACTTTGAAAGTTGTGAATGCTTTCTATCTTATCTTTCATAGCACTTTTGAATTTATCAAAGAATTTTTTTCTTTATAATATTCAAAATTTTTATGGATTTAGTTCTTCATTCTTTATAATAAAAAAATTACCTATTTACAAATATAATTTATTTTTCTTACAATATTCAATATTGTTCATGGTTTTTCTAAGTTTAATTGTTAAGTGGGTTCGCAACAACACTACTACTCATATGTAATTGAATTTATCTGAGACCTTAATATGTATTTATGAAACAAAAATTCTATGGCATTGCCTTCACATATATATCCATCCTAAAACTAGATAAGATAAAATATTACATTAATTGTAATTACCATATGACAGTTACCCACAGAAACCAAGTGGACATATGCTCCTAATTAGTATACATTCAAAAATGCCATAAGAGAACAGTTAATGGTTCTAGGAACAAACCTCCATAATAGTTTTCAACTAATAAAATCTTCTCATTTACCACCAACTTTGCTATAACCCCTAAACCACTAGGCCCGAGTACTAAAAGCTTGGAGACCTAACCATTCTATTTTTGGGCAACAATTTTGTTCTATCAACCTATAAATCTTATAAGCCTCATGGTTATCCACTACCAAATAAAGCAGTTGTCTAGCGAACAATTGGACTCCCTCTCTTTGAATATATTGTTTATTTTTTTCCTTTTTATTTTTCATTTTAATAAACAATGAAAACAATGTGGAGGTCCCTCTGCATTATTCTACCTCTCTATTTTTTTGCTACCTCTACTCGTCTTTTCCTTGATTCCCAACATAACCTTTTATTCTACATTGAAAAGAAAATATTAGGACCTTATGAGTTATTTGGAGATCCTTTTGGGAATCCAAATGATAACAAAGGACAAATTTTACCTAATGACTTTAATGTTCCTATAGATATGATGTTGAATAATGATAGCCAAAAACAATTATCTAAGACTAAAATAGCTAGAGGGTCTAAATGATCCATTGTCGACGATTAGGAATAGTCACCTAAGACTGTAATAGTCAAAAGGCTTGAGCAATCCATTATCAGTGGTGAAGTTAGCAAGGAAAAGGCAGGTAATACAAAGAAAGATAGAGCGAGATGGGAGGTGGTTTCTCATAACTCTGGTGTATCAACCATGCAATCAATTTGCTTCCAAATGTTAACAAGATCTTAATCTATGATGCTACCAATTAGCTTGTCTCCAATGTGAAGTTGCCTAAGTGATAATGTCGTATTCTTAATAATTAGAACTGTGAAAAGGATTACTGCCCTCACTCAATTTTATAAAACATCGAGACCTTACAAATTAAGCCACTTATGGTAATACTAACACGATCATTTCACATTACCTCCCAAATATGTTCTTTCTTGTTTACCAACATATATATATATATATATATAGCCGTTAATTAGTATCTCTCCTTAATATATAGAAATATACATCATGAGATCAGTTGCACACTAATACATGGTGCTTGTTAAGAGGTCTCACTTTGGACGGTAATTTCATCAGCACTAGTGGCTTTCAAGGAGGTACAAACACTGTTAGATACCTTGAGACATGCAAAGATTGCACTTGGAGAGAGTACCCCTTTGCTCTTACTACCAGGAGATGGTAAGTAGACAAATAAACTTCTTACTTTCCTTTATTTACTTAATTTAATTAATTTTCCAATCAACCAAATTGTGGCACCCAATAATTTGTATCAATGTTATCGTTTTTGTGTCTTCTCTATAGGTACTCAACACAAGCAGAATTAGAGGATGGTGGCTTCATTGTGGTTGGTGATCGTGATGACATTTTTTATTTCCTTCGATACACCTACAACAAAAAAAAGAACAATTTATACCCTTTTTTGTATCTTGACACTAACAACAATGTCTTCATCTTAATCATGCAATCTTACGCAACTCCAATTTTAACAGGATAGTATGTGAGTTCCTGAAACTTCTTGGTAGTTATCAAAATTATCCTACCTCTGAAATGTCTATAATTCTCCCCATAAAACTAACCATAAATGACCCTAAAGTGATCCCTTTTAAGGTGTTGATATGTAGTGGCTTGGGGCATGAAGACTTATACTCAAAGGTCGAAAAGCATATCTTCTATAGTGCACTCAAGGATTGTGAAAAACTGAAAATTATAAAGAAAAACCCAGCCTGGGAAAGTGAACTTATGCCAACTCCTCGTATTATGGGTGACTTGATCATCCTCCCAACAAGTCATCTCTTGGTTCTCAATGATGCAATAAGAGGAGCTTTAGGATGGGGTTTTACAAGAGAACCCATCCTGACACCAGTTTTATACAATCTTAATTCCAATTTAGGAAAAAGATTCAAGAAGCTCATAACCTCCGACATTCCAAGAATGTACCATTCATTAAGCATTCTAATACCCGACGGCAAAGTCCTATTCAGTGACACCAACATCAATAACAGTTACATCTATAATGTGATGTACCTAGCTGAACTGAGGGTGGAGAAATTCTCTCTTGGATCTTAAACTGGAAGCCAATAGACCACAAATTCTCTCTGACAATACTGACAATAAGCTTTCCTAAGGCAAACATTTCAAGATTAAGATCACCTTTAAGGATTCAAACTTGAAAAAGAGTAACATGATAATGACAATGTATTCTCTTACTTTTACTACTCATGGGAGGTTGATTTCCTTATATGTAGTGAACGTGAAAAACAAGGGTTCCTACAGTGAAATGCTCGTATTGGCACCACCAAAAGGTGGCATTACTCCTCGTGGTTACTACATGCTCTACGTTATTCACAAGGAAATGCCCATCATTTCCATTTGGATTTAGATTAAGTAAAAAAAAAAATTTTGATCATTTAATGTTTATTTCTTCCAAGAAATTATAATGCAAAAATTTATTACTAAAATTGTTTAAACATTAAGCTTCTTGATTTAATTTTATCAACAAATTGTAAGAAAATCTTCTTTTCTTTTTTTATTTTTTTCTTTTTTCTCACACCTCATGTTCCTTTTAATCTTTTATACCTTGTGACATCATGTGTCAACAACCATTCTTCATAATTTCCCCAATATCAACTAAGCTACATTAAACCATTGGACTATAATGAGAAAATTCAATATAATGGACTAGGTTAATCAAGAAATTAAAGAGCTAAAATTGGAAATTTGGTGCTTCTTTATGATCAAAGAAGGAAAATTGCATCCCTCATATTAAAAATTCTGATTATTGAAGTTTAATGGGATTAATCTTTAAGAATAATCCCTATGCTCATAACTTAGTGATAGGTATTTAACTATTTTGGCTTAAGCTATATAGTAAGAGATTAAAGGTGGAAATTTTTTTTTGATATCATTACCTAATAAATTTAGGATTATATATATATATATATATAATTGCATGCTACTTCTAATGACTCTGATTAGAATAATACTAATCTTATTACATGACCGATTTAAAAAAATAAAGAAAGAACTCAGGTTTTCTCTTCTTTAAACAATGAAATTACATTAAAAAAATGTTATAGTAGCTCTTTTATCCTTTTTTCTAATGTGTAAATTAGTATCAGGCTCTATGCTCCTAAGGTCTAAAGTATAGCAACATTTGTAACTAGATGAAGGATATATTTGTGGATAATTATGATGGATAAAATGGTAGACATTCTTAAGTATTCAATATGAATAACAAACTCTAAATTGTAAACAAATTCTTTGAACCAAAAATTATCTATGTAACAAGCTTTATATTTTACACTTAACTCTTTCTCATGCTAATTTGATCAAGTGCTTTTAATTTGGATGGTAAGGCTAGGGCATTCACCGGCCTCTACCTACATCCATTATTGTAATGCATAAAGCTTCATAAAATGTCTCAGACATTTAAATGTTCGAGTAAAGGCAAAAGTATCATTTGAACTATAAGGTTGCAAACAAAGTTCAAGTTAAATTTTAACATTTCAAAACGTTCAAAAAGAATATTAACATTTCATAAACATTCAAAAGTATCCTATTATTTAAAAAATGTTTAAAAAGTACCCTAAAGTTTTAAAAATAATCTTAGATCCATCTTTTTTTAGTTTGCCATATTATGTGTCACATGCCAATGCACGTGGCATGATTTTATTGATCAACATTTTATGTGAACCCTATATGTCACATAATAATGCCACTTAGCATTTTTTTGTCAAAAAATTCATGTGGGTCTCACAAAATGCCACATAGATGCCTTGTGGTATATAGGACCCATCTGACTAATGATATTATGCCATATGGCATAATATTAGTAACTAACTTAATCATTAAACGGGCCATTTAGTGATTTAATTCATTTCCTTAATAACGTCATTTAATATATATAAATATGTATGTATGTATGTATGTATGTATGTATGTATGCATACCTATATTCAATTTCTTGACTTCTAAATAGTGTTTTTTAGTATTTTAATTCATTTTCTAAATAATGTTGTTTAGTTTAAATGCACAATACATGAGTTTTAAACCCATACATCATCATTTATAATTTAAATCATTCTTATAAATAACATAGTTTTACTTATGTAAAGATTCAATTTATTTTCAAATATTGATGTATGCTCATTATTCAGCATTTAAGTTAAAATGACGTCGTATATTCTTTATCTAACCTTTAACTTAAATGACATCATGTTAATTTAAGTTGTCTTCCTCCTTCATTGTTGTGGCCTTTCTCTCTATATGGACTCCCATTTTCCTCTCTTCTCAGTGGTAGTCATTTTAGACTTGTTAGTAATCATCATCCCTCTCCTCTTGTGCTTCCCTTTTCCCTTCAATGGCTCACCATCTCCTTATTCCAATCCTCACCTTTCTCTTTTCTTCTCCCCTTTATAAACTCCACTGTCAACTATTAAGGTCGGTTTACCACTCTTCTTTCTTTGTAATTGTCTTACTTCTTACTTCAGAAGTTGCTTGCATAGTTATTGACTTATCTAATTATTGTTTAAATTGCATGTGATCCTGCAGTCTAATTATAGTTAACCTAATTTTTTCAATCATTAATTTGTAATTTTGTAATTTTTGTTAACTTGTTTTGTACCTGATTTGAAATTCATAATGAACCTAGTTTGAAATTTCATGCACAAAGCTGGGATACGATGTTTGAATTGATGATAGTTAAAAAGGGAATTTTTCAGTAGATTTAGTTAATTTATTATGTAATTAATTTACTAAGGGAATTGATTATGTAATCCATCAATAAAAACTAGGACTTGGTTACCAAGGGAATTGTTCTGTAGATTAAGAGAAACTAGAGAGGAGATGTTTGCAAAATTAGAGAGGTTAACAAAGATGTGATTGCACCTTACAATATATCCCAAGGCCTTTAACCTACAAATCATTTTCTATTGCCTTGAACATGATCACAATAACTAAAATGGTCAAAGATGTAAACATGGCATAGTAGATTAGAGAGATAATAACTGTATTAAAGGTATCTAGTACTTGTAAAAATTTAGAGATTTTTAGGTTAAACATTTCACTAACAAGTAAATTGGGAGATATCTAGTTTGTAGATAGTTTAAGGATCAACAAAGATCTCAAAACGAACATGAGGTTTTTCAACCATGGACATTTACACTCTCAACATTATCAGAAGTCTAAAAGCTTCGAGAAACTAGTAGTACAAAAGTATAAGGCTTTATTAGCTTAGCCCGATGGTGTTATTAATATAGAGGCACTTGTCATAGAGGGATCTATAAAAAATTTACCTTGTTTAAGTAGTTAACTTACAGAAGGCAATAAAAGATTACAATTACAATGAAAAGAAATAAAAAACTTGAATACCTAATGATGAAATACATCTGGGTTTTACTTAAATTTTACATGCTTGATTATTGTTTACATATGAATTTAAGAACATGATATTTTTACATTTTTTACCTATTATTAATTTAATTAAGAAATGATAAGCATCGTATATCTTTGATGATTACTTGTGTACTTCTAGTAGGCTTAATCTTGAAGATTAGTGATAAGGATATAGTTTATAGTGTTTTTTAGTGTTATTTAATATATCTTTACCACTATTTTGATGCTAAATTATCTAATTTATGTTTTTTATTAATTAAGTTGTAAGATGAGGCCTAAGAATGAAGATTTGTGTAAAACATAACAAGTTTGGAGTATTTTTTTTAGGAGATCAATGTGACGCTTAAATGATGTCATTATTCTCTATTGTCAACCCCTATTTTACTCTTTTGAGAAGCTCAGTGTGACCACATATATGGCACCATTATTATTAAGCAAACCATCATTAATGTATAAGATGGAGATAGAAGATTAACATGGGATTATAATGGGGTTAATAGTCATTGAAGTGATCAACCTTTTCGAATTTTTTCAGTTGAGTGATTAAACTTTTAAATTTTTTAATTCAGTGATTATTGTTTGAAAAGTTAATCAGTTGAGTGAAAAAGGTTGACGTCGTTAGTTGACTTGATCAGATCCGAACTGGCCCGACTGACAAATCCAACCCAGGCCGGCCCATTCCAACCTTTTTACCTTTTCTGGTTAATTTTTTAAACGTTAATCACTCAACTAAAATTTTTTTAAAGATTAGTCACTTAATTGAAAAAATATGAAAAGGTAAGATTAATAACCTATTTTGAAATTTTTAATAGA
>JAOXYD010000135.1:7978960-7990649 GCA_028565735.1 Pinacopodium congolense
ACATTTTTCAGTTAAGTGATTAAGATTTAAAAACTTTTTCAATTGAGTGATTAACATTTAAAAAATTAACCAGAAGAATAAAAAAGTTGGACTAGATCGGGTCGGATTAGGGTTGCCGGATCAAGTCGGGTTAATAACTAACGACATTAAGTTTTTTCACTCAAGTGGTTAATTTTTCAAATGTTAATCATTCAATTAAAAATAACCTAATTAAAAAAATCTCAAAAACTTAATCAATTAATTGACTGTTATTCCTAAGACTAATTCACTTGATAAAAAATCAATTTATAAACCTTGAGGCCATATGTTTGACATAATTCTACTTATTTTTTTCCTTTAAATGATATTATTTTTAATCCTTTCCCCTCTCTCTCTCTCTCTCTCTCTCTCTCTCTCTCTCTCTCTCTCTCTATCTTTTTAACTAATCCACAATTAGAAAATCAAGAACTTAAAAGGTAATGAGGATTCAATTATCTTTTTTTTTTTGCAATAAATTATGGGTATATTTTATCCATAAATGATGTTGGCATAAATACTATTTATCATTTTATGTAATTTGAACTCTATTAGCTGTGAAATCGATGGATTCAATGATACATAGTCAATTGACTATTACTTTGGTTACTTTTATTCATATCATGATGGGCGTGAATTTGATGTCGTCATTATGGCAATCTCATAAATCGACGATTTTAACCTGAAGGCTTAAATCGGCTCTAGATAGATCATGTCATTTGGAAAAGTTGAACACGGACCAGTGAAAAAACTTATCATCAATGGTGAGAGTGACGGTGGCAGATTGCTTGTTGCAGAGGGTCCATTTTTAGGGGTAAGAAACATGAAAAGAGGAGAAGAGAAGTCGAAGAGAAAGGAAAATTTTGAAAAGGATTATGGTATCACTTCTATTTTTTGTGATATTTGATTTATATTTCTTATTTTTGTATTTAAAAAATAAAATTTTATTTAGTTGATATTTGTAATAAAAATTAAAAATAAAAATATGTTTGATTGAAATTTGAGCTAAAAATTTAATTTAATGGTAATAATTAAATATAAAAATATTTTTATATAACTTAAAAATACATATTAGCTAATAGATGATGTCAATTATTTAACGTAGAAAATCTATTTTCAAAACATGTTTTCAGAACATAGAAAACACATATTTTTTTGTTTCTATATTTTTAATTTGGTTTTTTATTATTTTGAAAACAAAAAAATGTAACAAACAATTTTTTATTAGTTTATGTGTTTATAAAAATAAAAATAGAAAATAGAAAATATTATTAACACCAAACAAGCTCTATAATTTTAAAACATAATTTACTTAAACTTTGTATTTTAGATTAAAATTCTCATGGCATCCATGTGTTACAAACATGTTAACATAATCGTTAATAGTTGGTTATTTTTTACTTTTTAAAGTTCTTATTAGTATTACAACATTAATTAAAGTTTGGGATTTTTTTTTAAATTTACCCCTTCTTTTAACATTTGTTTTTGAATAATACCACCAAATAACATAGGAAGGTTTAAGCTCAAGATAATTTTACTATTTAATATTGTTGAACTAAGGGAGATTTATCTTATTTTGATGATAACAAAATACTATTTAAACTAATAATTTTATGTATTTAAAATATTGAAAGATAGGTATTGAAGTTGAAATTGAAGTATTTAAGAAATTGTTTTGAGTCTTGGAGCAAAGTTAAAGATCATGAAAATAATTGATCAAGATTCAAGTTTTTGGAAGACTAAAATAGTATTTATATAGGTTAATATTTATATTTTTTATTGTAAATTTCATTTAGTTATTTTAGCATTTTGATGAGATTCGTTCATGTATAATTACATACATATTTTATAATATGCATATAAAATGCATAATTAAGAAGAATTTTGAATAAAAAGTTTTTAATAATCCTCTTGATAAGTTAACAGTATTTTTTAGAAGAATTTGGATGTATTTATGAGTTTAGAAAATGTTTATAATATGAAAATATGCTTGAACTAGTTTGAATTTGCCTTGAATTAGTTTTTATGTGTTTATAGAAGTTAAACGCCCCTAGCACTGTCACCGTTGTTCTCTTCGAGGTTTAATACAGTTCCTGAGTTTAATCAACAACACCTTTGTAAACTAACCTTAAAAGGAGTACAACAACAATAGATGAATGACACCGTTAAAGTCCATAGAAACCATTATTAAATATCGAAAATCATGTTTCAACAAGTATTTCTCAACAATATCAAATTTGTAATGCATTAAAGTATTGTGCAACAATAACAAACTACTAGTTTGATATTCTAGAGTTATAAATAGGTTGCTTTGTATTGTTTTTCATCATTTATGACTTTACAAAGTGATTAATCAAGTGTTTTGAATATTATGAAAGTTTTTTTTAAGAGTGTTCTTTGAGTTGTCTTCAAACAGTTTTCAATACATGATTTTTTTTTCATACATTTGAGTTTAATAGGCCTTCAAATACACCAATTTATAATTGAGTCGAATTGTATTTGAGAGTTAGAATAGTTGTAAGGAAGATGTTTTCCTTAAACCTTTGAAAATTCATTGAAAAGGTTATCATTAAATTTAGAAAAATGATTGCATTTCTAACATTATTCTTCTTGATTATAGTGAAAAATCTCAACAAGTTTTTATTGGGGACTAAACGTAGAAAAAAAGTAGATCTTTCTAAATTAATATAAATCGATTGTTTCTTTCTTCCATATACTCTTTATTTTTACATCATTATTTTATTAAATTGTATTTTAATTTATTTATTGTGTTTTTTGTTATCCAGCAAATTGTATTTATATCATTATTTAACATACAAGTTATTCATTTATTAAATTCTATATATTTAATCTTTACATATATTATTATTATTTGTTTTCTACAACTTATTTTCGAAAGAGTATGATTTTGTATGAATTTAAGAATTTTTTGTAGAAAAATTTAAGGGCTTGATTAACTCTTCACTTTTAAGTGTCATTTAGGATTAACAAATATTTATATAAAAATTAAAAATATATAATATTTAAATTGTGTTTACATGTTTTAAAAAATATAAATTAAAATTTAAGATGATGAAAATCTTAATATTTTAAAATACTAAAATCTTATTTAAGTATTAGCAATTATCAAGACTTAAAATATAACTTTAAAATTTAAACATGATCAAAATTTTATAAAAATATAATCATATTATTAAGAAGAGTTTATTTGATGGAAATTTTTTTAAGTTCTATAGTATAAGAGATTATATAAAGTTATTAACTTTTTTTAGTTCTAGAATTATTGGATATGAAATAAAACAATTTAAATAAAAATAAAACTTCAAATTTAATTCTTTTTCTTACATATCATTGAACTTGAATCAAGTAATACTATTTTATTTATAAAATAATCAACATGAATATTTTTATTTTATTCTATATCGTTAATATGAAATGTGTGCGTAAATTTCAAGAGTAGCACTAGCAATGCTTAGTACATGCTAATTGTTATATTAATAATTATATGAATTAAATATATGAAAAATATTGTAATAATTCTCAGTAACTAGTGAACATCTCAAGGAAAGTACCCCGCATAAGGCAGCTAACTCGCCAAATCCAAAAGCTACTGGATTTTGCTCTGCGGTTTTTGTTTCCCACAAATTCCCTTAAGTCTCCCCTTTTTCCTTCCGTCGTCAACGCCCAAACAATCATATCTATTATTCAATTCTCTTTTCATGTTCAAACCCTAGATGGAACGATTCATCGGTGGCAAGTTCAAACTCGGCCGCAGGATTGGCAACGGATCTTTCGGGGAAATCTATCTCGGTCAGTCTTTTGTCTACTACACCCACACCTCTCTGCTGATATATTTGTTCACAGGTTGGTTTTCGTTATCATGTTTTTCTTTTTTTCCTCTTCGGCAGCTACACATATCGATACGTTCGAGATCGTAGCGGTTAAGATCGTAAGTTTCTCTCATATTTTGCATTTGTTTTTTGGAGCTTTTAAGCTGATCTCGTTGTTTCTTTTTGTTAATTTTGTTGTTTACTTGTTAGTTCTTAATTTCTATGGGCTTGTAGGAGAATACTAAGACGAAGCATCCTCAATTGCTTTACGAGGCTAAGTTGTACAATATTCTTCAAGGAGGAAGTATGTGTTTAGATTGACTGTTTTGTTTTTGGTCTTAAGTGTTAGAGAAATGAGTTATGCGTAATATCTTATTGTGCTTTTTTGGTAGGCGGAATCCCTGGGATAAAATGGGCTGGCGTTGATGGGGAAGAGAACGTTCTGGTGATGGATTTGCTTGGACCAAGCCTTGAGGACTTGTTCGTCTATTGTGGGAGGAAGTTCTCTCTAAAAACTGTATTAATGTTGGCCGATCAGATGGTAGGTTTGACTTGGTCACATCGCAATAGTCATAAGTTCAAATGCGGACGCTGCCACTTTGTTCTTCACAATTGCTTTCTGCTCTTTATACCATAGTTCTCTTGTTGCTAATCATATTTCCTGTCAGTATACTTTTCCGTATTAGCTTTTTCATGAATTTGTTTTTTGAATTGGGAGATGTATATCTAATAACTCTTTTATGTCATATTCTCAACTCTTTGTTTTTCCAGATTACAAGAATAGAGTATGTTCACTCCAAAGGATTTCTGCATAGAGACATCAAACCTGATAACTTCCTTATGGGTCTTGGCCGGAAGGCTAATCAGGTAATTATTTGTGATACCTTATTATATTATCACGATATGTTGTTCTTACTGCAGTGCTTATTTCAGGTTTACATAATTGATTTTGGGCTTGCAAAACGATATCGAGATGCCACAACAAATCGCCATATACCTTACAGGTAATTGTTTTATCATTTATTATTTTCTAAATTTTTTACATAGTAACATCTTCTATATTGGGCTGTGGCTCATGCGGCTGGTATTAGTTTTGGTTTTGTTCGGAATTGATGAAGATAAAAGAAGGGGAGGTGTGGGATTTTATCTAACTCTTTCTAACTGTTTTCTTATTAGGGAGAACAAAAACTTAACTGGAACTGCACGTTATGCCAGTTGCAATACTCACCTTGGAATTGGTAAGCGAAATTAGTATCTTCCTGAAAGCAAGTTAAGAGTTTATGTACTTAAATAATCAGGTAAACATGCTTAGTTTTGTTTTGCACGAGCTTCCACATGCCTCATTCATTTCCTTAATTGTAGAGCAAAGCCGCCGAGATGATTTGGAGTCACTTGGTTATGTTCTACTATATTTTCTTCGAGGAAGGTATGTCTTATTGTAGATTGGTTTCTTGTGGACCTAATCTTCTGTTCTCCTTCTCAGCCTGAATATATATATATATTTTCCATATCTGTAGAAGCAATATTATTGTTGGGATCAGAATAAAATCATAGGTTTTGTGGTGTAAAGGAGTTCATGATTTGAGCTAACGAAGGTTCTTAATGTAGCCTTCCCTGGCAGGGTTTAAAAGCTGCCACAAAGAAACAAAAGTATGACAAAATTTGTGAGAAGAAATTATCGACTCCCATTGAGGTTTGATTCTCCTGTTAAGAGTATTGGTTAGAACTTAAGCTTTCTGTTTTGTCACACATTAATTTCTTTGCAGGTTCTATGTAAAAATCATCCGGTGGAATTTGCTTCTTACCTTCACTACTGCCATTCACTTACGTTTGATCAGCGACCTGATTATGGATTTTTAAAGCGTCTATTCCGTGACTTGCTTGTACGTGAAGGTATCGATGAATTTGTTTTAATCAGTCTACAGTATATTAGGACAACAGAGCTACTTTTTTTTTTTTCAAGATCTGCCAGGACACAACTACAGCAACTTGCGAAGAATTGGAATCAATTTCTGATCACCTTTTTTTTTCTACTAAATTGGAATATGGAAGAGCAAACAATTATTTGCAGACCTTCTAGAAATCTTATCACTGTCTAAGTCATAAAAATATAATTAAATACATATTCATGGTTAGTATTTTAATGGATATCTTATTTATGTCTGTTATCAGGATTGGAATTTGATTATATATTTGATTGGACCATCATCAAATATCAGCAATCACAGAAGGGAAGAAGTCAGCCTCGATTATCTGTAAGTAACTTGCAACTTTTATTTCTTTTAAAACTTATTTTACAAATGATGCATCAACGTGGCTTCAGGTTTTATCTCTGCATGAAGCAATGCGTTTTTAGTTTGAAATTGTGGAATAGCTATATTGAAGTTCGAAATTTAAAATTTTTTATATTACAGCCTGTTCCTGGAGCAAGTAGCAGTCATGCAGTGCCAAGAGATATGGAAATTCACCAAGGTTAGAAGTTGCCTTATGTTGTCTGCAGATATTTGTGTGAAACCTATCATTTGAGGGAAAAAGAGAGAAAAAAGGTGGCCTTGGATAATTTTGAGTTCAATGCAATTTTCTTTCCAGTCCAGTCCCTAAAGGCTGTTAAATGTTTTAGAAGTTTGCAAATAAACTTTTTAGATTTATTAGCCCATACCGTCCAATCATTTTAGTACACAGGTTGGTGAAATGTAATTAGTAGGGAAAAGCCTTAGTGCCGCACTTTCAGACAATCTTTTTAGATTAATTAGTCAGCACAGTACAGTCTTTTTATTCCACATAAAATAAGTGCTGAAAAGTAATTACAGGAGAAGGCTTTATTGTCATACAAGTAATAATCCGGTGGCTAGCATGGTAATATTACAATTATATGCTAGTTTGTTGTTCAAATTTTTACCATTATTATGTGAATCTTGATTTGTCATTTGTGCCATACTTATTATATCAGCTGGTTTTTGGTTAATCTGTTGTCCTTGTTTGGAGATTTAATATGATGTGTTACGACCTGCAGGAAATAGTAATCCTCCTTACACGTCTGAGGTTGTGCAATCTTCTGGTGCTGGACTACAAATGGAAATGAAATCAGGAACAAGCAAAAATTTTATTTCTGACAGTCAGAATGACAAGCATGTAAGTCTGAGCCAAGCGTGCAGATTGTATACAGTCTACTGATAAAAATTCGTCAATTTCTTTTTTAGATAAACCTTGTTTACTTTTGGATATGATTTTACAGAATGAAGTTTTAATTTAGAACTGCTGGTATAAAGTTTGTCATTTATGTCATTTCTATAAGTTCATTTTTTGATTGGAGCTCTTAAACATGCTCTAGCAATTGAATTCGACTACAATACTGAAAATTTGACTAGTTGAAGACTTACTCTTTTAGATGGCAGGTGAGCATCACATACCCTCCACTTCATATTTACTCGCTGGCACTTCAAAAAGAAATTTAACAAAACCTACCATTCAAACTGAAGCGCCAAATCCTGGTCATGGAAACAATAGTAAAATTGGCCCCTCAAGTAGTTGGATTTCAGCATTACAGCGCCATACTGCAAAGTGATCAAGATGATATTGCCAGTGTGTTTGAGTGAAGTTCAATACTGCTTTTTTTCTATGGATTGCTGTTGTAGAGTTGCATTTAACAACACCACGACCAATTATCATGCAATTTGATTTTACCATGGATCTGGACAAGAAGATTCTTGGATAAATCTGGTGGAGGGACAAAATCTTTGGTGAACGGGGTGGTGCCTTCCAGTGTGTTTCTCATCATGATGGCTGTTAATCCATTTATCGGGCTCTGATCTACTTGTTACCAGAGGAAACTTGGTTGCATTACTTGACAAGGTGACTGCAAACACGTTGGTTGTCATAAGATACCAACATAAGTTTGGTTCCTGTGCTGTACATAGATGTCCTAATTGACTCGTAAAGATATTGTATTTGTGCCTGTATGGAGAATTGAATTTGATGCTTTTTTCCATCAATTTCTTCTTTTCCTCACCATAAAAGACAGTTTCTTTTGGCCAGTTAACAACATCTTTAAAAGTTGCTTCAATGGTTCTTTTCCTGGCTCCTAGTATTCTGATGTCATGAAGTGAAACTGAGAATATCCATCTCCAGTTCACATCTTCCAAATTTCTCTACCAGTGTAGGAGGAGGTAAAGTTGAGTATAATCCTTGGTCACAAATATGGGATGCTTCAAGTTGCCTCAAAGTTTACATGTTATCTGAGGGATTCTGGCAGCCGCTATTTCACATTGTTAATAATAATTTCTTGCCAAATGCATTGTTAGTGGGCAAGATCACACTTAAATTTTTCGAAATTAAGATCACTGTTAAGTTGAATTGATTTGCTAGTGGATTCAACTCAATTGATAGTGTTTATTGAGTGGTTGGGGTTATTTTACAAGCTAGTAGTTGCTTTATACATCAGATTTTTGCATAGTTTAATCAATTATTATCTACAGAGTAGCTCTCTCAAATTCTCATTTACTTTCAACTTTTCAAAGGTCGTGTGTTTAGAAATATGTCAATTTCCTAATGTGCATTTCTTTCCGACTTCTAATGAGGTAATGTTAGCATACTAATGCAGAGAATTGATATTCACTGACGTATGCGATTATTTATTCCACCCCTTTGTGAACATATGGAAAAGTTGTTTGATTCTTGCAATAAATTGTTGATTGACATTCATGTTTCCTGTTTCAATCAAATATTCTCCAGTATTTGCTTTGTTTTGACACAGACGAGAATTTTGCTAGCTAAAAAGAACCCATGTATTCTTCTGCTTGGCTTATTTGTCATGTAGAAATTTAGTAAGAAATTTGTAATGTTATGGTTGTCATGTTGGATAATAATTTTATGGATCCCTCTCAATTATCAATTCGTACTTTCTAATTTGCAGGATTCTTACTCCCATGGCATTTTCTGCAGCAACAAATTTAAAACAGGGAACAGGTAAGGAGGGATGTCATGTGAAGACCCCCAACACGTTGGATTTTTTCTAACATGGATCTTTACTACTACTTGTGTTACTATGGGGTTGCCTATCTGCTAATTCGTGGAACATGTCCTTCTTTATTGTGTTGCCATGCTCACTGGTGGGATTCTGGAATCTATTGATCAGAGGTTGCTTTCTCAGTTGAGTTGCACGTGAAAAAAAAAAAAAAACCGATGCATCAATTATATTCCTCTGAAGGAGAATTTGGCAGTCTTTGATATAGGCCAGGAATGTAGGCTGTAAATTTGATTTGAACACTGTTAAGAATTAGGGCAGAAACTTGATCAGCTTATTTCAGCTTATCCTTGTAGTAGTAGGATGTCAGATTGTAGTTGCTTGGGAAAACCATTCAAGAATTAGAAGATGTCGTTTTAGTCAGTTTACTGATTGGACAAGGTCGATGGTATCTGGGTTGATACTGAAGATACATGTAGAGGTTTGGTGAATGAAATTATTGTGGCTTGATCCAGCTGAAAAATGCAAATGCTCGATTGGTCCTGCTATGACAGTGAATGCACTGCTCTATTTGAGTGCTATTTTGGTACTTCTTTTTAATCTTATAGGTTGACAACAAGCAGCTGAACATATGGTGGGTATAGGAAATTCTAGGGCTTCCTTCAGGTGCCCTTTCTCAGCAATTGTGTTGTTCATCTATTTAGTTCTTGCTGGCATTTAGGTTTTTATTGAAACGTGCAGGTTGATCCAAGAAATCAGAGATTATTGGTTTCGTTTAAGAGACTGGATAAGGAATCATTTCGTGGTTTAGAGTCTTGGCATTCAATGATTTGCCAACATGATATTACACTATATCTTTTGATTATATTCCATATAATCT
Organism: Pinacopodium congolense; assembly: GCA_028565735.1. Lineage (NCBI taxonomy): Eukaryota > Viridiplantae > Streptophyta > Magnoliopsida > Malpighiales > Erythroxylaceae > Pinacopodium > Pinacopodium congolense. The sequence continues at coordinate 7,988,649 of JAOXYD010000135.1, forward strand.
CGATTTGAAAGGAGAAGGTATTTGTTCCTTATCTATTTTCTAAGAATATGACACGATTAAATGTCCGCTCGCTTATATTTTAAATTTCTAATGATTTCAAAATATGATGATATAGTATGACGTTCCAAAAATTTTGAAAACTTGACCTGAAGTTGGAAGTACTCTGCTCTCTGTTCATTTAGGAATTCTTAAGTTGATTTTCACAACCTAAAATAGTGCTACTAATTGATAAGTATAAAATTATATGGCCGGAGATCATGTATATAATAATAATAATAATAATAATATAATAATATTAGGTCATAAAATGTTGGCTATAGGCTGTTTCAATCGATAAATGTGAGCAAATGGATAAAAGTGAATATGGTCTTGAAATTGTCGCATATTCAAAATAGCAGTGGATAACCATATAAGTTAACAGCAAAAAGTTTTAGTTGCTACGTAAATTTAGTCTTTGCTGCATATTAAATTTTAGTCATCTCTGCTTTTTTCTCAAGAGGAGCCTTTCGGCTGTTTTTCTGTATTATACTTTAGAAATAAAGAATGATTAATTGAAAAAAATTGTCCAACCCTTGACAGTTACTTTTACAGTACGAGAGGATGAATTTTTTTTAGTTTATTCAATAGAAAAAGGAAGTGATAAAAATCACTGATGTTTTTTTTATATAACGGAGAACTCACAGCCGCCACTAGGTAAACCTTCACGCTCCAACCCAGAACCACTGCCTGCAGTCAGCGCTCAACAGGCAGAGCTCAACCACTCGACCAACCCCTCGTTGGCAAACTTCAGCCACAGGAGAAAAGTGAGAGTAAACATCTTTTGTACTAGGAGTTTTTGGAGTCGTAGCCTATGGGCCTATTGTTTACCAGTACTAGATTGTGTTATTACGCAGATTCTTTGAAGGTAAATTTACTAGCACCATATAGAATTCGGCACGAGTCTCTTTTTGTAACTTCTTAACCAAAAGATACATCAGAGGTTGAAAAAAAAAAAACTGAATCGCTAAAATATTTGGACATGGAGACACAAATTTCGGTGCTCGAATTAATCTGTAAAAAGAAACATATTAAAAACCAATTTAAAAATGATAATAGTGAAGTAGTCTTTGCTTTTGATGGATCCTTTTATTTGATCCGTCAATCGTAGTGTTGTGTAAACATTGCTCGACTTGTCATGGCACAAGTATTTATTTATCTTTATGAAGGTCACTTGGTCTCATGCAACTGTTGACAAGTTTGTTGTAATTATAGTATTTATCTTTGTTAACTTGACGAAACTTAAAGAGGTCTCTTGGACTTTGGAAGCCTTGTGAAGTTGAAACGGAATTTTGGGGCACTTCTCTACTTGAATAATTTCCCCCCTTAAAATGAATTGAACCCCTCTATTTAAAGGAATGGAGAGTGTTTGATTATATTAATTTAAATGTCATTTTTCATCTCATAAGTGGCTGTGAGATTCTTTCCTTTTAAGTTCTAAATTTATAGAGTTGATTACAAATCGTGTCACATGGTGACTTTTAATTGTATGGAATTAAGATAGAAATAATTATTTTTATTTTTACAAGTGTCTCTTTAAGACTTATTTATGTGCATGTGAAATTTGGTGCATATGAATTGCCCTGAATTTATAGATATTCAAATTTAATTTACTTGGATAGAAATTTTTATATCAACATAATCATACCATCTAAATTATGCAATACAAAAAGTCGATATAACAACTATTTCAACAAGGAAATAAGTATTTGATGGAAAGCACACGTAAGATCAAATCTAGGAGTAGTGGAATAATTTAAAAATTTTCAATATGATCAATTTTAAGAATTTTAATTTTAAACATAAAGAAGAAAAAATTAAGGTTACACTAACCTTAAAATCACTTTCCGTTAAATCTTTTCCTTCTTGAAAATCTATCAACCATTTAGTCATTCAAGTGTCCTTTCTCTAAGGTATCCACAGATTTTGTAAGGGAAAAATTCAAAACGATTTGAGAAGAAAAAC
>JAOXYD010000135.1:7998190-8011766 GCA_028565735.1 Pinacopodium congolense
GAACCTAATGAGTAACACATATACATCAACTGAGGAGAGTAAAATTAATTAAATTATGCTTAATTATAAAGTTTTAGAAACTTTAAGGTCGAATATATGATTTTTGTTTTATTAATATTAAATAATAATTAAAATTAAAATAAAACTTTAATTGTAATTATATTTAATTTTAATATTAAAAAAGATCTCAATATTTTTTTATATTAAGAAAAAAATATAAATGGTTAGTACTTCTTATTTTTTTTTCTCTTCTCAAATGTCAAGTTTCTCTAAAAGTTAATATGTGAATATCGTTAAATGCTACATACATACGCGACTAAAGTAATTTTTTTATCTGGATATGAAAAGATGAAAAAATATAGATCAAAATTTAAAATAAGATACGAATTTAGATTAATACTTTATTATATTTATAATTTAACCTTTTTATAGTTTAAAGTGATCTTAATTTTTTTGAAAAATTAAATAAAATTTTATTTTATTTTTGCTACATATGATGTGATTGCGTCTCAATTTATACATATATTGTAAATACGGAAAATTTAATTCAATTCATGTTGATATTTTTATTACTAACTTCCATATTAAGTACTGTTTCGTAATTTTTTATTTTATAAAAGAAGTGATACATGTATTCTTATATTTTAAGTTAGAACCTAAAACATGAACCTGACGTAGGATTTAATACACTTCATAGTTTTTTAGGATCTGAATATTGAACTCGTGGAGCTTTCAGGAATTCCCATTTCACACCCAATGACAATTGGCGCACTTGCAACTCATTTAGTTCGAGGGGTCGCCATCATATCTTTCATCTCGATTGATAAAACTTTTGTATTTTGACGTGAGAGTTCCGACCATTAATTAATTAATTGCTTTAATTATTTAGAAAGCACACATCAGCTAAACGAGAATGTAAATTGATTGAATCATGACCTAAATGCTAAATTTCATACTGCTGCTGCTTGTCCATCGCCGTGATTTTTCTGACGCCCCGATCAAATCATAATCAAAAGGAAATAAAAAATAGAAACAGACATTCAATGCATGTTTAAAAGGGTAATGCGGTAAAAAAGGTTACGTGAATGATACAGAGCAAGGAGCGCGTTGGAAGTTTGGGGCCAAAAGGCACACTAGAAAGCTCAAAATCAGAAAGGCATGATCCCTGTCCTGCTGTCCATGAGTCCCAATTTCCATTTTCCATCCCCAGACCGCGTGTTCAATGGACACGTTATTTATTTCACGCGCCCAAATTGCGTGCGGTGACTTTTGACATGTCAGCTTTCTTTCTTATTTTTGAATGTTCATTTGACTTTTAATGTTATCATTTGATTGTCCGTTTCCGTTTCTGTTCCATGGTCTTTCGTACTAACGGTTCCTTCCTCATCCATGCTTGATTGAGATCGACGAGTATAAGAAAATACGTATCCGGTGACAACATATTTATAGCTATGATCTTTTGGAACGCCCGGAAAAAATAGGAATAAAATCAAACCTGAATTCTTAAATAAACTACGTATTTGAGTTGTTTGTTGAAGCTAGTCCCATGTATTGAGTGATGGGTTGCGTCTACTCTCGAGCCTGTATAGGCGAGGTTTGTGTCCCCAGAGACCCCAAAATCAGACAGCACCACGACCCATGCCGCCGAACCCATGCTTCCGTTTTCTCTCCAACCCAATCAGAACCCGTCCGAGAACAACATACCTACAATCGCGACCCAGAACCCGGCATTACCCGACTCTCCAGAGTCTCCTCTCAGTTCCTCCCTCCTGAAGGTTCTAGAACAATCAGAGTCCCATCTGGCAACTATGAGTTGAAGTACTCCTACCTCTCTCAACGGGGCTACTATCCCGATGCCTTGGACAAGGCGAATCAGGACAGTTTCTGCATCCACACGCCGTTTGGCACCAGCTACGACGATCACTTCTTCGGCGTCTTCGACGGACACGGTGAATTCGGAGCACAATGTTCCCAATTCGTGAAGCGAAAGCTGTGCGAGAATCTGTTGAGAAGCAGCAAGTTCAAGGTCGATGCAGTGGAGGTGTGTCACGCCGCGTTTTTGACCACCGACTCGCAGCTTCACGCTGACAGTTTGGACGACTCCATGAGCGGGACGACGGCGATTACGGTTCTGGTTCGTGGGCGTAAAATATACGTTTCCAATTGTGGTGACTCTAGGGCGGTGATTGGAGAGAGGAGAGGAGAGGAGATCGTGGCCGTCGATTTGTCGATAGATCAGACGCCGTATAGGACGGATGAGTTGGAGAGAGTGAAGCTCTGTGGGGCCAGAGTGTTGACGTTGGATCAGATAGAGGGGTTGAAGAATCCAGAAGTGCAGTGCTGGGGAACTGAGGAGAGTGATGATGGTGACCCTCCGAGATTGTGGGTCCCAAATGGGATGTACCCAGGGACTGCGTTTACTAGGAGTATTGGGGATTCGATTGCCAAGACGATTGGGGTTGTGGCCACTCCTGAAATTTCAGTTTTGGAGCTCACTGCACAACACCCTTTCTTTGTGGTTGCTAGTGATGGAGTCTTCGAGTTTCTTTCTAGCCAAACCGTGGTTGACATGGTAAGGTATCTCTCTCTTCTACTTACCTTCTAAGTATAAGAATACAAGTGTTTCTATTATTGAGGGAATTTGTAGTAACTGATTTTACATTAAATGATAGTTGGCATTTGTTTAATCGATTAATTGAAAAGCTGCATGCATTGAAACTAATTATACTTAAACAAAATTGGGAATATATGCCAAATGGTCTTTGCTGTGTAGTTTTTCTGTGATTTAAGTCGTTCAATGTCTCGAGAGGCCAACGTCAATTGCTCATTGGTGATTTTTTATTCTGAAACTAATTTTTCCCCAGAAGGTATAATCAATGTATCATCGTGATGCATTACTTTTTGGCTATTCATTTTGCTGCTTAACAATATTACTATCCTTTTAGGTCAGCTAATGATTAGTAATTTGTGATTTAGTTCCTTTCCTACTTTTTGGCAACTTCTGCTGAACTTTTTTAAAAAATGTTGTAATGTGAAATCACACTGCATTTTCTTGTCTTCCTGATCCTTTTAACTGTCGAAAATTCGATCATCAGTTGTTGCCGGTGCCTTTTCAATATCTTACTATTTTGTAAAACTTTCTGTCTTGTCGTCCTACTTTAGTTTCTCAGGAAATATTATCACGTTATCATGTTTGCTTTATCATTCTAGGTTGCAAAATACAAAGATCCACGTGATGCGTGTGCTGCAATTGTGGCTGAATCTTATCGACTTTGGCTTCAGTATGAAACTCGAACTGATGATATCACTGTGATCATTGTGCATATTAATGGTCTAACTGATGTAAGTGGACTAATTGCTTTTTCCAATTTAATTTTTCTAGTGTAGTTTCTTCATGCTCCCTTTGTTCCAACTAACTGATTCTCAGACTTTTCTTCTTTTGATTCTTATTATCAGGGTTCTGATGGACAATTAGCAAGTATAAGTCCTGTCTTATCATCTCCCACTCCTCAAGTTGTAGAGGTGACAGGATCAGAATCTCCTTCAATGTCTTATTGGCACCCCAAGAACCATCGCACAAGGCATGATTTATCAAGGGCACGACTACGTGCTCTTGAAAATTCATTAGAGAAAGGGCAACTTTGGGTTCCTCCATCTCCAGCCCATAGGAAAACTTGGGAAGAAGAAGTAAAAACTCTCTTATATTTTTTCTGCCTTTTCATTAGGCAGTATTTTTCAGAAAAAAACGTTCAATATTTTGTTGCAACCACTACATGTATTTCAAAGAAGGATGATTTAAAATTTGACTTCTCCGTTGGTGCATAAAGCTGCTTATTAGAACTTTTGAGCTTGCATCCTTGAGGTTAAAGCCTCAAAACTTGTTTGCTGAAAAATCTTTGTCCATCTTCTTCGCATTCAATATTTGTAGTCCTTTCCATTTGTACCAAAGCTTTGCTTCGCATATTCTTTAGGCACACATCGGAAGGGCTTTGCATGATCATTTCCTCTTCAGAAAGCTTACTGACACTCAGTGTCATGTTTTGTTGGATTGCATGCAAAGAGTTGAAGTCCAATCAGGAGAAATTGTTGTTAAGCAGGTTAGGTCATCTTTCATTATCCATTTCTGGCTTTAGTGGTCTACTTCCTTACTGGTATGAAACAGGCTTGGTATATGTTCTGAGATCAAGCTCTTCTCGTGGGGCATTTATGTGGTCAACCCAAGTTTTCATACGCAGATCATTGGGTGATAGACTTGCTAGTATATAGCATTGTTAGGTAGGGATGTGCAACTGATATTGTGTTCGCATAATGAGAACTGGGTACTGGAGATAAATATCATGTGAAGGAGAGAGAACTTTGGTGCATATCTCACTGCAATTCTGTTTGTTTAATGATGATCACAATTGGCAGGGTGGTGAAGGTGATTGCTTTTATGTTGTTGGCAGTGGAGAGTTTGAGGTCTTGGCAACTCAGGTTTGAATCTATGGTACTCTATTAAACCTTCATTTGTGTTCTCATTCCTCCAGGAGGACAATAAATTGGTTGTTTACTGGATTTTCTATTTTGTAGGAAGGTAAATTTGGAGAGGTATCTAGAGTTTTACAACGCTATACAGCAGAAAAGTTATCATCCTTCGGAGAATTGGCACTAATGTGAGCCATACTCTCAGTATATTAATGCTTCTTATACTTTAAAATGTTTAAACAGTTTTATGATTGATATATTTAATTTTAAATTGTTCATCAAGTTACATTAGTAACTGGAGATGCACTTAAATAACTGGTATTAAATCACCAGAATGCTGACACATCTGGAGAATTATGCAATTGTATGCTCAAACTTCTATATTATATGAAAAAATATATATCCTAATAGGTTGCCGTTTGCATGGGTGATTGAGATTTCTTTTACAAGTTTCTTTTTGCATCTTGACATATCAAACCAACTCATTTGTATTTGTTGTGATACTGGGGTGAATTTCAAGTATTATGTACAACTGCAATGACTTAGGGCTCCCCCGTTGAGTGTAAAGGGTGCAGGGTTCCAAGTGAGATTTTATGAGATAATATGGCATTCAATTCTCTGTTTTCTGAATTTTCTATAGAGATAATAAACCTGTTATCATTTGGACGTGGTTTTTAAATACATTTTGGGGCTAATTACATTGGACTGCCCCTGTGGTTTGACTTTCTTTCATTCTAATCCTTATGTTTTAAAACTGTCATTTATCTCCCTGTAGTATTATTTAGCTATCAGACAACTCTTTTTGTCATTTTTTGTTAGTTTTCCATCTAGTTATAATCCCAAAAGATGTTGTATTGAAATTATGTTGTTGTTTGGATAAAAAATAGAAGAAAAACTAAAGGGGTTGTGTGATAACTAAGCAATACCATAAGTAGGTGAGTGATAGTTCTCAAAACATGAGGATTGAAATGACAAAAATGCCAAACTACAGTTCCTATTGCATTTAACCCAACATTTTGTTAATTAAAGAAGGCCAACTGTATTTTTAATTGACATTTTGAAAGTTATTACTATGGTTCCATTTTAAGAAGGATGTATGGTTGCTTACTGTTAGTGGACTGAAGAAAAAGTTGTCTCAGACTTTCATTTTTCATGGTCATATATAGGCATAACAAACCACTCCAGGCATCTGTTCGTGCTGTAACAAATGGAACACTATGGGCTTTAAAAAGAGAGGACTTTCGTGGAATTTTGATGTCGGAATTTTCTAATTTGCAATCCCTGAAGTTGCTGCGCTCTGTGGATCTTCTTTCACGATTGACAATCTTGCAGCTGAGTCACATTGCAGATTCTTTGTCTGAAGTTTCCTTTGAAGATGGACAGATCATTATTGATGAGGTAATTTTAGTTGATAAAGGAATCTGATTCTCTTACTACTCTTGTTTTATGCTTTATCTCACTGGATGCTTTTGCAGTATGACAGAATCTCTGCGTTGTATATAGTTCAGAAGGGGCAAGTGAAGATTACTTTTGATGCTGAGCTGTTAAGTAGAGCAAATGCTGGAAGTTTGAATTCCAATGATGAGAATGATGACCATAATTTACAGAGCAGTGAGAGGTTCTCATTGGACAAGACAGAAGGAAGCTATTTTGGTGAATGGGTACTAATAGGTGAACATATTGGCTCCATAAGAGCAATTGCTGTTGGTCAGTGCATATGTTCTGTCTTAACCAAGGAGAAGTTTGATTTAGTTGTTGGGCCCCTGACAAAGCTTTCACTGGATGATGAAAAGTATGCTACATTCTTCTACATGAGGAATTTTGCCAGTAACCTTTTGAACTTATCTTTTGATCTTTTGGGGACCAATAATGCCACAGTGGGTGGCTGTTTCTCATGCCTGCTAGTGCCCCCTTGGGAGTTTTAACCTTTTGAAAATTTGTACTAAATGATATTGAAATTTCGCTTTGTGATTAGTAATCACATCTCATGTCTGTCCCCATTTTAAATATTCAGGACAAGGGCTTCAACAGATCTTTCCAAGGAATATGCTGACAGTACTAGTATTTCAGCACCTTTAAAAGTTCAATTCTCTGAATTGGTGAGGAGTACTGTCTTATCTTGACTATCTTGTCTAATTATAAAGGTTATATTCCTCATTTAAATGGATGAATTTTGTTTACAGGAGTGGAGGGGCTGTTTATATTCTACTGACTGCAGTGAGATTGGGCTTGTATATCTGAGGGATTCTGGTAGGTCTCATTACTTTTTGTGACTTTTGTTTTTCTGACCAATTCCTCCCTGCTAGTTGGCATATCATATATGTTATATCTATTTATTAATAGAATAGTCTTGTTATAATGTGTACAGATATAGTGGCGTTGGATGAAATAGGTGATATCATGTTTTATGCAAATGATAACAAATACTTCTTTATTTGGTTAGAAAATTTGCTTAGTCTGAAAAGGTTCTCAAAGCAGAAGATCAAGAGGCTGGGAAAGGAGGCACAAGTCTTGAGGGAGAAAAATCTGATGAAGAATATGAGACCCTCAGCTTGTGTACCACAGGTTCTATGTACTTGTGCTGATGAAACATATGCAGGCATATTGCTAAATGCATGCATTGCTTGTCCTTTGGCATCAATACTTCATACAGCACTTGATGAACCATCTGCGCGGTTTTGTGCTGCCTCTGTTGTTGTCGCATTAGAAGATTTACACAAGGTTTATGCTTATACACATCTCCTTTCCCCCCCTTATTTATAACATTTGCATTCGAAGTTAATCTCTCTATCTGTTTGTTTATTTTGATTTCAGAATGATGTTCTCTATAGGGGTGTGTCTCCCGATGTCTTGACGTTGGATCAAACTGGACGCATACAGGTTGGTTCTGTGTCAATTTCATGTCTATTGACGTCCAAGTTAGTGGGATCCAACCATAGTTTAACATGTGATTTACTTGTCTGTATACACGAGGCTACTAGCATGGCATTTTGCTTACTTTTCATTTATTCTCCTGTAGCTGGTAGACTTCAGGTTCAGCAAGGAACTATCTGGAGAGAGAACTTTCACAATTTGTGGAATGGCAGACTCATTAGCTCCAGAAATAATCCAGGGCAAGGGACATGATCTCACTGCTGACTGGTACCACAGTTGTCTTGTTCAACTTAATTGTAATTGTCCCTCAGATGAATAATTGTTTACAGAGCATATGAAGGGGAGTTCTAGATTGGAAGTCCCCTTGATCCATATTAGTTGCTAAAAAATTGACATCATTATCCATGTAAAATGGAAACTAGGGAGGTAAGGCCATAAGAAGCAATCGTATATCACCCACTATTATTATAATTGAAGGAAGTTGGTTATATGCTATCATTAATGGTATGGATATGAAGTAGGTGTTATATGTGAATCTTCTTGTTCTTTGACACAAGTACCCTGCATCCATATGTGAATCATGTGGTGATACTAAAGTATTAGAGAAGCATAATTCATCTCCACCATATGAAGGGTTTACTGTTTTCAAAAAACTGTTACTATTTTCTTTGTTGTAACATTGATTTTTACCATCTAGAGGGTGAATGCTCCAAAGTGGAAATTGGCTCACTGATTTCAGCATCCTAAGTTACTCAAGGATTAGGAGAATAATCAAACCTCAATGTATGAATCTGGTAGAAATAATTAGCCATTGTTTTTGAAGATGGGAGCAGTAGGGAGCTGAAATGGATGCATGCATACATGTATATGATAATATAGTTTTGAAAGCTGTAGGCGGGCCTGTACTACTACATAATTGTCACTTCTCTTTCACTGTAAACAAATTGATTTGATACGCCTTAAAATTGTGCTTTGCTTTTCTAATTTCCAAAATACTTCCCTTGGTAATTATTTATTTTCTTCGTCAGAAGTCTGAAGAGCCTAAATTATGTTGACAAATATGCAGGTGGGCATTGGGTGTCTTGATTTACTTCATGCTGGAAGGTGAAATGCCATTTGGTTCATGGAGAGAGAGTGAGCTTGACACTTACGCAAAGATTGTGCGAGGACAACTGAATATTTCCTCTTCTTTCAGTCCTGAAGCTGCTGATCTTATAACCAAGGTCTTGTAACTAGTTTAGTTTGTCAACATTTACTTTGGAAAATTTTACACATATGCTGTGATGCAAAAAAGTATAAAGTTTATAAAAGAAATAAAAGAGAACAAGTTATTCAACCACATGCTTTAATATGGTGGAATGAAGATTGGGAGTTTAATTGATAGCAAAGATAAGGGCTGAAGTTTTATTTGTGTTAGGATTTCCTATTAGAATAGCACTTTATATGAGTATTCTTATTAGATAAGGACTTTAGATATATTGTTTATTTAAAAATAAGGAAATCCTATTAGATTAGGATTCAAATTTAGAATTTAGTTAGGAGATTTTTACTATTAGAATAAGGATTCTATGGATTTTTTTCTATAAATATGCATGTAATCAGCCCTTCAGTAAGATGATTCAGAATTTGTTTTCTCTAAACTTGATTTTTCTATAGAAGATGTGATACTTTTTTCTAAGAGTGATTCTTAGATTTTAGGAGTGATTTCTAGTTTTTTCCCATTGTTTATTCCTCTAATCTGAAATTTTAGCAACCCTAAAACCTAAATTCCAGTCTAATTACAGCAATCCTAAAACCTTAAATTCTAGCTTAAAGTTCTAGCAATTAAATCTTAAATTTTCAGCTATCATAAATCTAGAATTTTGACAACCTACTTTGAAATTCAAACTTGAACCTGATTTTGTAGCTGCCTAATAACATCCAACAGTCCCTATTTCCTAATTCTTGAGAGCTTTAACCCTAATTTAGTACGTCTTCTACTCGTCCTACATCATGCTGACTTGGTATTCTTCATTCTTTTGCATGTATGTAACCTGGTCAGTTACTTGAAGTTGAGGAACGGAAGAGGCTAGGATGCTCAGGTCCTGATTCAGTAAAAAGTCATCCTTGGCTTATGGGTGTTGACTGGAAAGGAATTAGAGATCGAAGCTCTCCTGTTCCTCAAGAAATAATGTTTCGTGTTAACCAACATTTGGGAAGTCATCCTGAGGACTGCACAGCTCCTTTAGCTTCCCCTTGTCGGGATGTTGATCTCAACGTTCCTGAATGGCTTGAAGATTGGTAGATGATGAATCACAGACGGGGTCTTACTGTTGTGGAGATGCTTTCTCATCAGTGAGAATGATCCACGCAGATTCGAATTCTGAATATGTATAGGTAGGCATTTGCAGTTTCAAATCTGTGAGCAGCGGTGAAGATCATACATATGCAAGCTGAATTTGGTCGGGATTTACATTGCTTTCATGGTCATTGGGACCTGAAATTTTCAGGTAGTTAAGCTAACCAATTCATTGGAGAGAGGTCAGTTAATAGAAGTCACCTTTATACATTTGTATATAGGTAAATAAGTAATTGGGTGAGGGTTCCATTTTCTTCTAGAGATCATGTTTTGTAGATTTCTACGAAATTGTTGGTTTGAGCTGCTAACAAGTGTTTTCAAGTAATTTGACTGGGGTTAGCCTGTGGAAATTGGGAGCTCGCTATTGTAATTCTTTTCTAAAGTTGATTATATAATATCGTTGGTTCCATATATAACGTGCAACAATGTTTTCCTCTTAAGACTTTTTATATTCTATCTATCTAAATTTTTCTCCTTGCGGCAAATGGTTAAGCACGTGGTAACTTCTGGAAGCAGCCTGTTTGATTCCATCGGGCTGGCTAGCCTGCTCTTCTTTTCTCTTTTGTAAGTAGTGCAGCAAAACTTGTCTAAAACTTTTGTATATTGTACTAGCCTTCATTAATTCATTTATTTTTACCTTAAAAAAAAAATTCTGGAACTTCTCTTGCATTTTTACAAGTCAATCTTTGACCTGTAGAGTTGTAATAACTAAATACTATATCTATTTTAACGAAACATGTTACTATAAGTTTATCAGGAAGGTAAACAATAAAAATGATGCAAAAAACTGCATGTTAATATATTCAGGTTTGTTTAGTTTCACTTTGATTTTTAATTTTTATTTCTTACTTTTTTAAATATAAAAATTGATAAAAAATATATTAATACAGAAAAAAATTGAAAAAAATATATTTAATATAAAAATACAACAAACTTTTGTAAAATTAATTATCGGTTAAAAAGTATGGATTTATAAGCTATTTCCAAAATATTAGCCTTTATTTATAAAATAATATTTATTTAGTTCATATTAAGTAAAAATATTAGAATTATTAATAAAAAAGTTTTATCTATATTTAAATTTTTAGGAATATATTGCTAAATTTTAATATATTAATCTAATTTAGTATGTAAGGTAAAAAATTAACAATTTATTTATTAAAAAATAAATATGTTAAGAAATTATTTACACCCTTTTTTTGTTGGTCTAGTTATACGAAATAGTCTATTCAAGTCAGAGTCAAGGTAATCAAGTTTTCCTGTCTTTACGTAAAATTTCGGAACAAGAGCCTTTACTTACAAAGGAGTGCGGGCGCAAAAATCATATAATAATTTTCTTTCCCAAAACTTAAGACCATTTCTATCTTCAAAGGATGAGGATGCGATAACAAATTAGGCCCTGTTTTATTTCTTATTTTTATTTTTTATTTTTTAATACAGAAATAAAAAATATAAAAATATTAATATAATATAAAAATTTAAAAAATAATATAAAAATTTAAATAAATAAATAAAAATATATAAATTATAATAAAAAATTACAATCAATAATAATTTGTAACGACTCCTTAGTTCCTTTTCTATGCGTAATGTTAAATCGCCTGGATAACATTTATTTTTTAAATGTGATTTCAGCATGTATACATGGTTGAGGATAAGTAGGCTGTCATTATGGGACAGTCCTATGCTACAGCTATGATACAGCAGGTTTGAAGGCACTAGAACTGTTAAAGACATCGGCTTTGACAGAGGGAGACGAAGTCAACGACCAAAGAGCAATCGTTGATCAAAACATGTTAGGGGTTTCAAACGAATTATATATAATGTTAGGGGTTTTAAAACTTGTAAAACTTCTTAGAATTGGCCCAATATGCCTTAAGAAGATGATATATATATATATAGGTGGGCTGGCGGGCCTCTGAGTTGGATAGGCCACTATGAGCTCATTGTTGGGCTGAATCGACTGCTAAGCACATTGAGCTTAACCTGAAGATCTGGACCATACTGGAAATATTTGAAGACCAAAGTCTGTTTCAGAGCAGAGGCCCAACTTTTCTGTGTTACTACTTTTTTATCTCAACCAACCTAAGTTTTTGGCTGTTCTACAAGCTTTCTTATTCCTTCTGTAATTCGATTGTAACTAGCCTTTTTAAAGGCTCATTTTCTCCAATAAAGATTTGCTGAAAAGGCCAATATTATATTCCTTTTTTTATTTTTTTAACATAGTGTTAGAGTATACTTATGTATGTTTTTTAATCTTATTTTTGTTTCTTTGGTCATATTGCGTGGTTCATTCCTTCCTCTCTCTCTTTTTTTTTTTGTGTTTGGTTCTTGTAGAGTCTTCTTATCCTTCTTTATCATTCCTTGTTCGTTGAAGACCTTAGTGGCCTTCGGTAATTTAAAATGTCAAGGCAAGGAGGTCCTTTTTACGTCAATATCACTGGAAATCAAAATCCAAAAGTCATTATCCTGCAAATCAAATGCAATAAACAATTAAACTAAAAGATCACTTAGCATCACTTTACTATCTTCATCCCAATAGTGTTTTTTCTATTGACTAGATCCAATTACCTTTCATTCAAAAGGATAACATCTTATTCTATCGAAAGAGTGAAATTCAAAGGGAAAACTTGCCAATGATAGGATCAAGATCGAAATTTTATTTACAAAATATTATCAATTGATTAGAAAAGAATGATAAAAAGATAACTTGTGAACAAGTAAAAATAAGCATGAAATGAAATAACATCAACGTTCCCTCCCCCACGCTTAAAATAAACATTGGTCCTCCGATGTTATAAAATGACAATGAGAAATAGAATACAGGAGAAAAAGAATAGAAAACACTCGAATAATGGTTGCAACTCTTGAAAAATTAGACTTGAATGAGCAAGGAATATGCAATCAATGATAACAACAATTGACAAAATATAAGATATATGAAAGCACAAGTGTAACAAAAGAATAAAAGAATGTTTCAATATCATAAATATAGTAAGAATGCAGCCAAAAGGGAGCATATGTCAATAGAATAAAAAAACTAAAAACAACATAAAGGAAATACATAAAAGCAAAACAAATAGGGTCATCCAAAAACAAAAATCCCTATCAAAAGAATTAGCTTAGAACAAAAGGGCTAGCCTAAAAGCTAAAAGAAACTAGCTAACTTGGTGGAGGCAAACGATCACGAACAAAATCCCATAAAGTTGAAATCTAGCTCTGAACTGTCCCAACCTATTGAAGAACATCCTTAACACGAGAAGATACAACATCCTGCTGGGATTCTATGGGAGAAAGACATTGTTTGATATGATCCAATTGATCTAAAGAATAGGGCATAGGCATAGGTTTGCTAGTAACTGGAGGAAAATGTCTATGGACTGAAGGAGTAACACTAGGAGCAGGCAAAGTAGCTTCAAAGGAAGCTTCATCGATGCCTTTATCCATGTCTTCAACTAGAATAGGCGAAGGAGGAGGTTCATTATCAGCATTAACACGTTCACCTGGCTGGAGTGGCTTCTAAGATAGATGACACCAAATACCTCCAACCTTAGCATATCGCCAAGACTTGAGGTGAGGGTAACTAATAATGGATGTGGACATAGGTTGAATAGCTGTCTGGCCTTTAAATGAAACACCAGCCTCGAAAAGCATTATAGTAATTAATGCTAGAAAAAAAATTCTTAGTTGCACGCTTTGATCGAACCACATTCCTCATGCTTTGAAGAATGGATGAAGCCAATGGCAATCCTTCGATGGCTCCTAAACCATGATAAAGCTTATGAAAAAGGTAGATGTCATCATACCTTATCTCATGGTTAATTTGATATGATTTTCATGGTTAATTTGTTGAATTATGACCCCTAATTCAGTGTTTAATTGCTCAATTAATGTCTTATT
>JAOXYD010000135.1:8011866-8042679 GCA_028565735.1 Pinacopodium congolense
ATTAGGTTGAATATTGGTTTAGTGATTGCATTTAGTTTTCAAATTGAATTAAGTTGATAGTTTTGAGTTTGTAAAAAAAGTTTTTAATACCCAATTCACCCCCCCTCTTGGGTGCCATAGGACTTACAAGTATAACGACAGTTGTATGAGATAAATAATGATGCCATTATTTTTCGATGGAAATTGCCACTGCAATTTGATTTTTACACTCCAATGGTAATTTTTTAACGGGAAAGAGATTTTAATCATTTATAACATCGCACAATATTCATAAATGACTAGTTTGAGGTTTAACTTCTATAAATAAATTTTTTTGCATGAGTTTTATGCATCAAGTATGTAAGAAATTATTCATACAAAGTTTTTAAGACCATAATTCACCCTCCCTTCTTAGGTGCCATAAGGACTAACAAGTAATATAATTAAGAGGAAATGTTTTGAGGAAGTTTATAAATAATCCTCTTGATGCATTAAAAAAAATTTCAGAATTAGTATGAAGTATGTGTGTGTGTGTCAAAGTTTATGAAAAAGAATAGTTTGAATATGTTTTAAGGAAATTTAAATGTGTTAGAAAGTGTTAAAAATATGAAAACCAGTTTAGCGAGACTAGTTAACCAATGTTAGGGATAATGGATGACTAATAGGTGATTACATCAAAGACTGGTCAATCAGTTTAGTTAGACTAGTCCATTAGTGATCCTGAATGGTCAACCAATAGGAAGAAAATTTGTAGAACAACAACTATTTTTTTAATGGGATTTTAGCTATTTAATGATTTCTATTGCATACTAATGGTAATAAAGGACTAATTAAATGATTTTCACTTATATATAGATGCCTTGAGATGTGTATAATGTATTAATTGAGTTAGATTATGAATTGTAATGAATCAAAGAAAAAGTGAGAAATTTGGGTGTCCACATGAGTATTGATGTAGTGTTTTGTGTTCATTCATCTTGATTAAGCGAGATCATTTTTTAGTATGTCTTTGGGTTTTTTAGCATATTGAGATTGCAAAGTTTACACTTCACCTGTGAAGAAAGATTATTGTATAAGGGTTGGTCTTCACTTAAGAAGATTGAGTTAGTGAAATTTTTAACAAGTGTTTGGGGAGTGGACGTAGATATGGATTATGTATCAAACCACTGTAAATTTGGTTTTCCCTTCTCTTCCATATCTCTTTACCTTACAAGTTTGTTTTATTTTAATTTATATTGTGATATTGATTCAATATATTATTATATATTCTACACTATATTACAAGAGAATTTTTTAGTTAAGTGAAAAACCTAGAAAATTTTAGTTTTCCTTTCTCTTCCAAATCTCTTTACTTTACAATTTTATTTTATTTTAACTTATATTGTGATATTGATTAAATATATTGTTATATATTCTACAATGTATTAAGAGAGAATTTTTTAGTTTAGGTAAAAAAAACCTAGAAAAAATTTAGTGTCATCTAATTCATTCCTCCCACCCCTCCTTTTGGTATCATATAGGGTCAACACTTGGAAAGTGTTATCATTAATTTACTAATGAATAAAGAAAAATAAGTGAGGGAAAAGTTTACATTAGAATTTTAGAATTTGTGTAATGAACTTGTTTGTTTTTATGGGACTTAAGAGGAGGGGATGAATTTGATATAAATAAATTTCTAAGGTTTGTGATAATTTCAAAACTCACCTTAACACAGTTCTAATATGATGATAATGTTGTGAAACATACATACTAATTTTCCTTATAATAAGTGATAGGAAATATTTGTACAACTAATCTTCCTTAAAAGTAAAGAGAAATATTATATAATTTTTCTTCGTGAAGAGAGACCCTTTTATAATTAATCAATCTTAAAACTAGAACCTAAAGGAAATACACTTAAGAGACATTTTTCTTGCTCAAACCATGATTTAAGGCTCAACAATTTAATGATAATCAATGAATTCAACCATCACAAATAAATTAACATTATTTAACCCTTTCTCAAGATCATAAATACTTCACTCCACTTCACAAAACTTCTTTAACAACTCATTCTAACCCATTCTAGCCATTATTCACACTTAAAATGTGTTAGACATAAAAACTAAAAGTTTAAAAAAAAACTTGTTGTTTTTGGTCAACCAAACGATTGCATTGGTTGACAAGTCGGGCTCATTAGTCGATCAAAGAGACACATTGGTTAACCAGTTTATTAATCACTCACAAATAAACAATATTTTCATTTATATTAGTTAACAACTCTGATAATTTGTTAACCAATGTGAGCCATTTTACTTATTGGGAGGCATTATTTTATGTGTTATTTTACTATTAGGAAATTTTCACTCTTTTGTCTAAATTTCCTTTTGATTATGAAGTACTATGTGTAGTATACCTAAATGCAAATGATCATGCAACATCAAGAGGGTTTTTTAAAAAATTACAAAAAATTTATCTTGATTATGGAAAAATATATGCGATATACCTAAGTGTAAATGATCATTTAATAATTGAACATCTAAACCATTAAAATGATCAAGACAAAATTTACATTTAAAATTACAAAGATTAACTTATTCAACTTTAGTTATCTTGATCTTCACCTCATCCTTCACTTGTAAAATTGATCTTCACTTCAACTAAAATTTTCTTTAACCTTTTCATTCTCTTCATCCTTTATCTTTCTTCTTCTATTGAACTTGATCTTTCACATAATAGCTTACTAATATTCTAAGAATAAAAAGACATTAGAGTAACATATTTTGTTATCATTAAAACTATAGGTTAAAACCTTACTTAATCCAATAATCTTTCCCCTTTTTATGATAACAAAACATTTAGTGATATTAGAGAAAAGAATGTCCTTGAATAAAATATGCATGCTTCCCCTTAATTTATGCATCATGAAATGATCAAGTTTTAATATCACTATTCTTTACCCCTATTTAGAATAATCAAAAATAAATCTACTCAAATATAACATATTTTCAAATATACTCTATATCAAATATAGTTTCCATTAATCATGCTTGATTATTTCCTAATTATGAAAAACCTATCCTCTTTAATTAATGGATCACAATATTCTTAAGTGGTTAAAACAATCCACAGCATGGAAAGAGTTTAGATATCACAAGCAACATTCAAATGACTACTCATACCATATGAAGACTTCTAATATCAGTTAACTTCTCTCTCTTTTGTCAATATTAAAAAGAGTATATGATATGTAAGTCCATAAATATCATAGGTCAAATAAATGTCTTCCTTCCTTCATTTTAAAGCTCTATCATATGAGAAAAAAGCACAAGAAAAATACGTATGGAATCAAATAACAATTCTTCTAATTATCATGTATCCATTTCAGAGATCAATCTATCCTAGAAATATGCAACAATGCTTTCTCCCTCTAAGTACATTTAACAATGCTTTCTACCCAAAATATGTATGTCAAGTTAATATCCTAAAATGTTATCAATATAAAAAAAGTGTATACCTCCTTTATGTACCACCAATGATTTCCTCATTTTCTTCCTTGCTTAATTCAATAATATGCTTACTTAGTTCATGTGAGGGTTTTTAGTGATTTTTATTTTGAAATTAATTGATGGAGATACCATTATTGAATCCTACCTTGCTACTATTTGATACCTCTTATTATTGATATATAACGTACAGAAATCAATATGCTCTAGGTATCTACACGAATTTGGGTCTTTGGAAATTAATTCTTAAACCTTTTCAACCCATATTCTTTAAGATTTTCCAACCTTTGTTTAAAAAAACTAAGGGCCCGTTCAATTAGGATGCTTCTTGTAGTTTTGGTTTTTGGTTTTTCTAAACACAAAAATCAAAAAAAAAATCACATAAATAAAAAAAAACACACTAATACAACATAGAAATCAAGAAAAACAACACAAAAATCCATAAAAATACACAAAATCTAATACAAAAATCCATAAAAATACACAAAATCTAATACAAAAATACAATAACCACAAAAAAACTACAACCAAAACCTGAATTAAATAGCCCCTAAATATCTTAATATGTCCATAATTTATACACAAATAACATATCATATATGTATGACGATAAATCTAATAGTTCTTATACATATGTGCATTCATAGGTCTTTTTTCATTACTATTATCTCGTGAGGAGATAATTGTAAGACCTTAGATGTGTGTGAGTTATGTTCCCTTGTTTATATTCATGAATATATAAAGTGTGAGCATGTACCATGCCATTATATCTAACATAAGAACTAAATAAATGAGGCTGATATTTTGAGTTTGAACAAAGGTTATTCCTCTTCTTACCTAGATGCCTTTAGGTTTTGGTCTAAATAAATTGATATGGGTGTATTCTATTAAATTCTAACATGTGATTTAATATGATTTCATCCCTATTTTGATGCCAAATTTCCTACTTTGTATTTGTTATGAGTTGAATTATAGATTTAGATAAATTCTAGGTGAAATAAGCTAAGTTTAGAAAAGAAAAACAAATTTGCAGACTTCAATGGTAGTGTTCAAAGACATCGTTGATCCCCATAAACGTACCATTAATGCACGATTTTTAGATACTTTAACAATGGTTTGTTAATGACACCATTTATGCTCAATGTTAAGCACCATTAATGCTCTAAAAAAATCCATATCAACATAGATTTAAAGATACTCTTAAGAGGGATTAACACTTTACTTTCAGTGGGTTTTATTGTTTCTTTCTTATTTTTCTTTAGTTTCTACGTTATTGCATTTGGATTGAGTTTCAATACTTCAAACCTTTGAATCTCTTAATTTTTATTATCTCTATTTTGTTTATTTATTATGGGTTCTTTGATTTTATTTTCTATTTTTGTTAATTTTAGTGTGCTAGTTTAATTTCCTTTGAGTTGGAAGATACTAAAGAAATAAGGGGATTGTAATTATGAGATATGAATTGGGTTTAATGGGTATTATGTTCTTTACTAGGCTGGAATCAAATTTTTAGTTCAATATCAAGAACTAGGGATTATATTATAGGGTTGATCACTCTATTTATGATTTCTAGTTTGAATGCTAGGTTTTTACTTGTGATACATAATTGTCACTAGTTAATATCAAATGTAGCAACAGAGTAATTGAATTTACAATTAAAACTTAATCAATTAATTTAGGTTTTAGTTCTTTAAGTTGCATGATCCAAACTTTTGTAATTCTAGCTTATGTTAGTCATTCTCTTTGCTTAATTCTACTATATAATTGAATCTAGAGAGTTTGTTCTATGTTTTTGTATTAGTTAAGGGTACTTTCAAAACTAGTTAAATTTACCTATAATTGAAGGAACTTTGAGGTACAAGAGCTTGTTAATGTATATTGGTTAATATTTTAGTTAGAATACGATTTATATGTTTTTAATTATCAATTGTATTTCCTAAGTCTCAAAAATATCTTTTAACTTGTGTTCCATTATTGTTATCTATTTCTTGATATTTTATGATTTTATATTAGTTACCTTTATTTCATTAGTTATGTCTTTAGTTTATTTCAATTTTAAGTAATCTAGGAATTTTTATTCAACATTAGCAATAGTAAATATTAGATATTTTCTGTAAGATTGGCCCTAACTTACCCTACTACATAGTTAAGAGAATAAGTTAGGTTATTATTTAGTTGCTTATGACAACTTTACCAAATTTTTTGTGCAGTCGCTATGAAGTAGGTATTAATGTTTTATTATTTCTTTTATTATTGTTAGTTTTATTTATTAACCTTTCTCACCTTATTTTCTATCTTTGTATGTCTCACAACCCTTTTAAGTATCAAAGACTACACAAATTTGCTACAGAAAACATAGGCCTTCTCCTTTCTCCCTTCAATCCATTTTAGCTTTCCCTTGTGGCAAGGGATCAACACATTCCTTTTCTTGGAACTAAAAACTTATCATCATCAAAAAAGGAGTCTGAAGAGAATCTTAAGCAATCTACAGTCGAAGTTAAAGAAGCAATGACTTAATATCAACGCACTTTGAAGGAGCTTACAACTTCCACTTTTAATCCTAACTTACTTTACAATAATTATCCCGATGATGAACTTAAATTTAAATAAGACCTAGACTAATTCGTGTATTACCTACTTTTACATGTTTTCAAGATAACATCTCTATAGGTTTAAGCTATATCACTGATCTAAATAAGTTTTTAAAGGATTTTCATATAGCATATTCTGGAATGAAGCCTATTGGTGTCATAGTAGATCAATTAAAGTTAAAGAATTTTTGTTTTTTCCTTAGCTGATGTTTCTAAAGAATCGTTATATGATCTACCAGCTCGACTATCACCATATGAGATTATAAGCAACAAGTATTCTTTAAGAAATACTTTCTAGCATCATGACCAATAAACATCAGAAAGGAAATTTGAGGCATTAGGAAAGATGCAGGAGAATTATTATATGAGTATTGGAAGTATTTCAAAAAGCTTTGCAATAGTTGTCCCAATCATCAAATTAGTAAACCGTTATTGATACAATATTTTTACAAGGGATTAATGCCTATGGATAGAAATATGATAGATGTAACAAGTAATGGAGCATTGGTAGATAAGAAACCAAATGATGTCAAGAAGTTGATAGAAATCATGACATTCAACTCACAGTACTGTGATACTAGAAACAACCTATCATCTTTTTAACAGTTTAAGGAAGTTGTTATCTTAAAGTTAGAGCAACAGGTAGCGAATCTCACATCTTAGTAGAGTAAAGGGTAATGAGTAAAGGACAAATGAAGGTATGTAAAATTTATTCATTTTTTTGTTATTTAACTAACATGTGCCCTACTTTATAGGATAAATAGCAGGTTTATACCATTAGAGGGTCCCAAGGTCAACAAAGGAGATATGATCCCTACCTCTCACTTATAATTCTAGGTGGAAGGATCTTCTTAACTTCAAATATGGAAACAACTAGTAAGAAAATAGACCAAATTTCAGACTTGCTACCTCTTAGCAGTAGTAAGGGCTTAATTCTCTACCAGCATTTTACGAAATTTAGCCACAATTTCAACCTAGGTCTCTACCTCAACAACTGCTACCACAAATTAGTGGAATGTCACTAGAAGAGATAATGAAGAATTTGGTCATGAACACCCTCTAATTCTAATAAGAAATGAGGAGTAGTTTGAAGAACTTAGAGAATTAAGTGAATCATTTAGCATATACAATGGGAAAACTACAAGCTTAAGATTCTACCAAGCTTCCTAGCTAAACAAAGAGAAATCCCAAGGAGGATTCATATGCTATTTCTTTATAGATGGCAAATAATTGTAAGCCCCTAAGAAGGAAGTGTAAAGGAAGTAAGAAGAGGAACAAGAAAAAATTCTGTAAAAGAGAGAGGGTGAAAAACTTCCAAAGGTAAGTAATGCATCTTCTGTTATTACTAAAAAACTTTAACAAAGAATAAGGCAAAGAAGCAAGAAAGTGAGATCCTGGAGGTTTTTTGCAAGGTAGAGATGAACATACCTCTATTAGAGACCATTAAACAAGTGTCACTATGCAAAGTGTTTGAAGGGGTTGTGCACAAATAAGCAAAAGTTAAAGAGTAATGAAAAAGTATGGGAGAGAATGCACCAGCTTCAAGAAAGATTCCACCCAAATGTACAAATCCTGGCATATTCACCATCCCATGCAAAATAGGTAACACAAGGTATGAATGATGTATGTTGGACTTAAGAGCTCCAATCAATGTAATGCTATTTTTCTATTTTTAAAGCTCTTCAGTTGGGTCTTTTACAAGAAACTCATGTCATTATTCTATTGGTTGATTACTCTAACACTTACCTTAAATGGGTCATTGAGGATGTCTTTTTATGTTTTGAATATAAAAAGATGAAGAGTCCCCTAGTCCTTTACCTATTTTATTGGGAAGACCATTTTTAAAGGCATCTTACTAAAATTATTATATACAACAGAGTGTTGATCATGGAATTTGATGGGAAGTTGTTAAATCAAGGGTTAGTTTCACCTTTGATTTGATGATAACAAAGTATTTTCTACTAATGTATTTATGGAGTTTGTTATAGATAAGTTTAAATAAAATAAGTCTTGAAGTATATGGTGAAGACTTGAAATACATGGTTGTGGATCCTTAGAGTTAAAGAGCATATTTGAAAGTTTGCATTAAAGAAAGATGAAGTTAAAGACCTTCTAGATGAAAAGAGAAGCATTGGAGATGAACTTGAAGATTGAAAATAGAAGATCAAGTTTAAGAGTAGAATTTGATAGGTTTTTGTATAAGTTGCTTTTTAAGTCTTCTCTTAGTCTTACCATAGTGTTGAAAGGGTTCAATCATGCATATGCATTCAAATTTAATATTTACATATAGGATACATAATCAAGAGGTATTATATGTGTTTAATGTATGGTTGTATGAATTGATTAAGTATTTAGTCATATGAGATCAAGTGAATAAAATTAATTAGATTAATGTGTTAAGGAAATTTGGTAAATTGGATGAACTGATTATATTAAGTTTGTATAATTGTATAAAATGTGTTAATATATGATTTATGTTGTTTTATTTGTATTAAAATATGTTAAAATGGGTTAAGAAGTGAATGGAATTGGTTTTGGATTGATTAAATAAGTTTGGACAAAGGATGGAAGCTTGACTACTGACTCAAGAGAAGTCAGTCAACTTAATAAGAAGACCTCATTAGGTCGAACTAATAAGGCCCTAGGTCTACCTAATGAGAGATAGGTCGACCTAATGACATATCCGTCAAATGAGCATAGGAAAGATGAAGATCAGTCGATCAATCTTGGCATTTAGTCAAAAAAATGTTATGAAAATGGAACAATAATTTAGCAATGTTCAGATTTTGCAACAGTATTATCATTAAATGTTTTGGAATGTTAGGCAATGGTAACTTAACGGGTCTATTAAGTTTTTTTGGTATAAATATGTGTTTTTTGTATGGTTTATGGTGTGGAAAAAGATAGTGAAACATCTATACCTTTAGATTGAGAATTTTTTAGGTTGTGTGTATATGTTTATATGATTTGTGAGTATTATTATGAGTTTTTGTATGGAATTTCATTCACAAGTGTTATATGATCCCTTATACACCTTGGTAGGTCAAGAGTGATAACTTGTGTAACGTATGACTGTCAAAAGGGTGAGAATTGTGAATGAATTGTTGTAAGGTTTATTCTTAAGCCTTGAAAAAGAAGAGTTTATAAGGTTATCTTTTAGCATTAGAAAATGGAGTGAAGGGTTATTCCGTAGCCTAAGAAAAGGGAGAGCAAAAGATTATCCTTAAGCTTTAAAAAAGGATTATATTACTAATATTGTACTTATTTTGGTTGCAATAATGTAAAAATCTCAACAGTGGTGTTAAGGACTAGATGTAGGAGCAAGTAGACAGCTCCGAACTAGAATAAATCGTTTGTGTCCTTCTTCTTTACTCTTTTATTTTTATTTTTTAATTTGTTGTTATTCAATTTAATAAATTATAATTTTTATTTAACTTCTGCATTTAAATAACTTGGTAAAAGATAAAGTTGTATAACTTAGAAAAAATTTTAACACTTAATTCATCTCCCTCCCTCTTTAAGTGCCATATAAGACTAACATAAGTGATAAGATTCAATATCTTTGATACTATTTCATATCCTACTAATTGTGAGCCAATTGTAAGGATAGATATTCTTGACTCATTGACAGAACAATTGTATTTTCTTTCTGTTAATGATTCTTTAAAAGTAGTTTTGATAACTCCAATAGAGAAAGAAGTATACAATTAATTAAAGAATAAGTTTGAGTTAGGTGAAGATATAGTGCAACCGGTTTCTTCTTTATAGATACTTCATCATAAGTCTAGCAATTATGCAACTCAATTCTTAAATTTACCTATTTTTCCTAAGCAATTATTACCTTCTATTGTGTAGGCCCCTAAAATATCATATAAAGTAGACATGTTTAGGAGACAATAACACCCTACCTGTCATAATCACAAATAATTTTTCTTCTGAGTAAGAAGATAAGCTTGTTTGAGTACTTTGAGAGTATAATACGAAAATAGAGTAGATTGTTGTAGATATAAAAGGGATTAGCCCCTTCTTATGCATGCATAAAATCTTTTTAGAAAAGGATGCTATACCTATAAGTTTGGCATAAAGGCAATTCAACCCATTGATTATGGTAGTGGTGGTTATAAATTAGATGCTCAAGCTTTTAGCTATATATGTTATCTATCCTATCTTAAATAGAAAATATATTAACTCTTTACAAGTAGTTCCTAAGAAGTCCGAGATCACCATGATTAAGAATGACAATGGAGAAATTGTGAAATGACAATAGAGAAATGGTGCCCACTTAAGTGCATAACGGAAGGAGAGTTTGTGTAAATAATCACAACCTAAATTATATGAGTCGAAAGTATCATTTTTCATTACTATTTATTGATCAAATGCTTTAACATCTTGCTAGTCATGCTTACTATTATTTTCTTGATGGCTATTCAAGTTATATACAGGTGACCATAATTCTAAAGGATTAATAAAAGATGACGTTCACATGTCTGTATGGAACATTTACCTCCCCTTGCATGTCATTTGATTTGTATGAAGCTCCTGCCACCTTTTAAAGATGTATGGTGGGCATATTTTCTAGCTATCTAGAGAAAATAATAAAGTTTCCATAGATTATTTTACTATTCATGGAGATTCTTTTAATAAGGGTTTGGATCACCTTATCTTGATGCTTAAAAGATGCTTATAAACTAACCTTATTCTTAATTTTTTAAAAAAAGTTATTTTATAATCTAACAAAGAATAGTTCTAGGTCAAGTGATTTTAAAAGTGGAATTAAAATAGATAAAGCTAAGATAGATCTTGTTCGCTCTTAACTTTATGTTGCTACTGTGAAAAAAGTGCATTCTTATCTTGGTCATGCATGATTCTATTGCAAGTTTATCCAAGGCTTTTCGAAGATTGCACAACCATTATGTAGGCTACTTCAAAATGATGTTGATTTTATGTTTAATGATGTGTGAAAGAAAGTGTTTGATCTTTTGAAGGATAAGTTAGTCACTGTACCAATCCTACAATCTCACAATTTGGATCTTCCATTTGAACTTATGTGTTATACTTCCAATCATGCTGTAGGTGCGATTTGAGTTAGTGACTTTAGAGGAATCTGCGTATCATTTACTATGCCTCCAAAACTCTGAATGAAGTTCAAATCAACTATGTAACTACAGAAAAAGAACTTCTTATTATAGTTTGTGCATTAGATCAATTCAAGTTTTATTTAATAAGTACTAAAATTATTATTTATTTTAACCATGTAACCTTGAAGTACCTTCCATAAAAAAATAAGGTAAAATCGAGACTCATTGTTAGATTCTCCTACTACAAAAGTTTGATGTGGAAATTATAAATAAAAAAGTAACAAAAAATGGAGTAGTTGATCATTTTGACTAATTGGTCGAACATGCTATTGATAATACTCCCATCAATGATGAATTTTCGAATAAGTAGTAATGTAGTAAATGAGAAGAACCACCTTGGTATTCAAACTTGGTAAACTTCTTGGTCATTTAATAGTTTTTAACTAATTTTACCAAAGTGCAAAAAGATTGAATGAGAAGTCAAGTCAAATACTATATTTAGAATGATCCATACCTATAGAAACATTGCATTAATCAAGTGATTAGAAAATGCATACTTGATGATGAACTTTATTCTATTTTAACCTATTTTCTTTTTTATACATATATAGGACATTTCAGATCAAGAAGAATAGCTCTCAAGGTCTTAAAAAGTGGATTTTATTAGTAACCTTTATTTAAGGATGCTTACGAGTTTTGCAAGACTTGCAATAATTATCAAAGGACAAGTACATTTATAATCCCAAAATGGAATACCCTAAACACCAATCTTAATTTATGAATTTTTTAATGTTTATAGTATGGACTTCTTAAGACTCATTCTCTCTTCTTTTGGTTTTTAATATATTCTACTTACTATTGATTATCTGTCTAAATAGGTGGAAATAAAAGCCACCCAAACCAATGATTTTAAAGTGGATGTAGAATTTTTGAAATCACACATCTTTGCTGGGTTTAGAATTTTGAGAGCTATCATCAGTGCTAAGGGGATATATTTTTGCAATAAGACAATTGAAACTCATTAATAATGCTTTGTAGGCATACAAAATAGCCTACAAAACACCAATCAGGATGTCTCCATATAGGTTGATGTTTGGGAAACCATGCCATATACTTGTAGAATTGGACCATAAAGCCCATTAGGTAGTGAAGTGATGCAACATGGAGCTTGATGCTATTGGTGCATATAGGAAGTTGCAGTTGCAAGAATCAAAGAAGCTATATAATCTTGCATTCAAGAATCTCAGCATTTACAAAGAGAAGAATAAGGCATTTCATGGCAAACACATTTCACGAAAGACATTCAATGTTGATCAGAAATTTCTCTACCACTCTAGACTCAAACTTTTTCTAGGTAAGTAGCTTTTTATGATGGATAGGACCATTTATAATCACCAAGGTGTACTCTTATGGTACCATTAAGATTAGGAGTGAAAAGAGGGGAAAAAAAAAAAAGAGTTTAAAGTCAATAGGCATTTCCCCAAATCTTATTTTGATATATTTCGAACTAAAAACTTTTAGGTTATAAAGCTTGAAACTTTAAATTATATTGGATGATGTGCA
Source organism: Pinacopodium congolense (assembly GCA_028565735.1). Classification (NCBI taxonomy): domain Eukaryota; kingdom Viridiplantae; phylum Streptophyta; class Magnoliopsida; order Malpighiales; family Erythroxylaceae; genus Pinacopodium; species Pinacopodium congolense. Next base: position 8,024,563 of record JAOXYD010000135.1, read on the forward strand.
TAAAAATAGGTCAAGCTAAAGACCTTAAACAAGCACTTGTTGGGAAATAACCTAACCATTCCTTTATTTTATATGTTTTTCTCACTTTTAGATAAGATGGTGGTTTATTTCCATTAGAGTGCTTTTACTTTCTTTTCTTTTCTTTTCTTTTCTTTTTTGGTTCGTAAGTATACAAGTAAGCTGTAATCTTTTCCATAAAGATCTTACATGTTTTACATAATTTAGAGAATTATTCTTATTCCTATTCAACCTATTGTGTTTACTTTACTTTTTGAATATTGGAGACAAATTTTAATTTAAATGTGGTGAAAGGAATTAAGATTCAATTTTCTTATACTTAATTTGTTATGAATCTAAAGGTGAGAATGATCTCGATTTTTACTGGATTGTTAATTGTGGTATTTGAATTCAATTGATGCCTTTAATTTAGTAAACATTAATTAACTCTTGAATTATTTATAACCTTAAAAAAATTTCTTTTTTTTATTTTGAGTGCTTTGTATATGTTTAGTAACCCCCATGTATGATATTAAGTGTCTACGGATATTTTATATGGTTTTTTATGTGAATTTAGGAATAGGATGCTTAATATCATGTCTTAAAAAAGTGTATGATTATTTAAATAAAGGTGCATATTTTTCACTCTATCAGCTTTAGAATGATGTAAAGATCAAAGTTTATGAGTGGTGTTAGTAGCCATGTGAGAGGGTGATCTAGCCAAGTAATTGGAGATATACATAATAAAATATTTGCCTTCACATCAAAAATTTGGATGACATCTCAATCAAACCAAAAGGAATATCTTAATTGAGTAACCAACGATTATTCATAACAAGGAGTTTATCCTCGCATCAAAAGACTAAGTGACCTTCAACTAATTGCTCCAAGTTCAATTTGGGTTTTGTTTTGGTTATCTTAAAAATCCTTGATTAGATTTATATGATGATCTATATGAAATGATATGCTTGTTATTGTACATTAAGGGTTATTTCTTTACAAACAATGTGTTTTGCATGTGATAATAATATTTTTTTCATGACAGAGTTGAGATCTGTACACTAATTCAATTGCATTGAATGATTTTTATTTGTACTTAATTAGATTTCAACTTTCAATTAAGATTGTTTTAAGTGAAGTATTTAAGTCGTTACTTGAAGATAAGCAACAACTTAAGTATAGGGGAAATTTGATAGAAGTGTATTCTGTTGAATTCTAAGATGTGATTTAATATAGTTTCATTCATATTTTAATACCAAATTACTTAAGTTATGTTCGATATAAGTTAAATTTTAGTTTTAGACCTATGGAGATGAATTTTAGGTGAAACAAACCAAGTCTAGAAAAGGAAAACAAACCTATGGCCTTCAACGACAGTGATCAATTTGATCACCATAAAACCGTCATTAATGCTCGACTTCCAAAAACTTCAATAGTTATCTATCAACAATGTCATTTATGCTTGATGTTAAGTGTCATTAATGTCCTAAAAAGTTATTTTCAACATGGAATTGAAGGGCGCTCAAATATTTTTTACTCTGAAACAATTTAAACCCTAATGAAGGGGTATTTAAGTCTTGAAAAAAAAAGCTAAAGGCGTGATTTTTTACCATTTTTAACAAACATTTTATTCTTTTAAAGTTTTGACTAAAGGTTAGGGTTTTTGCTTTCTTTCATCTTTGCATTTGAGAATATCCATAGAAGTTAAGTTTAAGAGGGATTAATACTTTACTTTTAGTAGGTTTTGCTATTTATTTCTTATTCCTTCTTTAGTTTCCATGTTATTGCATTTAGAATGAGTTTCAATAATTGTTCAATCATTTGAATCTCTTAATTTTATTATTGAATCATGATTTTCATTATCTCTATTTTTTATTTATTATAGGTTCTTTGATTTTATTTTCTATTTTTATAAATTTTAATATACTAGGCTAATTTCCTTTGAGTTGGAAGATATTTAAGGGACAAGGGGATTGTAATTTTGAGATATAAATTGAGATTAATGGGTATTGTATTCTTTGCTAATTTTAAATCAAAACTTTGGTTTAATGTCAAGAACTAGTGGTTATGTTCTAGGATTGATCACCCTATCTACAATTTTTAGTTTGAATGTTAGGTTTTGACTTGTAATTCATAATTGTCACTAGTTATATCAAAGGTGGCAATAAGTTAATTAAATTTATAATTAAAACTTAATCAATTAATTTAAGGTTTTAGTTCATTAAGTTACATTATCCAAACTTGTGTGATTATGGGTTAAGTTAACCATTCCTTTTACTTAATGCTGCTACACAATTGAATTTAGAAAGCTTGATTTAGGTTATTGTGTTAGTTAAGAGTATTTTCGGATTTACTTATAATTGAAAGAACTTTGGGATGTAAAAGCTCACTTGTGTCTATTGGTTAGTATCTTAGTTAGAACGTAATTTATATGTTTTTTTATGATCAATTATCTTTCCTAAGTCCCAAAAATGTCTTTTAATCTGAGTTTCAACATAGTTATTTATTTTTTGATAGTTTATGTTCTTATTTTAGTTACCTTTACTTCATTAGTTATATTTTCAGTTTATTTCAATTTTAATTAAACCAGGAGTTTTTATTCATCATTAGGAATAGTAATTATTTATGGGATCAACTTTGACTCACCCTACTATATAGTTAAGGGAGTAGGTTATGTTATTGTTTGGTGTCCTACAACAGCTTAACCATAAATGAATACAATTTTCCTTTGGATGAAGATCTAGAAGATGATGCAAAATATTTATATGATTATTTAGGTATAGATTCATCATGCAAAAATTTTTTCCATACCTATGAGTAAAACTAATTACATGTCCATCATTAGAGCTCTTTTGAGCTCAGAGCATGCTTTTTAGTTTTTCACTCTCTTAAATGAATTTAAATAGAGATTCGTTGAGGGTATTGATTTCCTACTTCAATGCCTCATTATCATGTAGCTAATCATATTCATTATCATTAATAATAATCACACTCTTATGACCTGCCATGTATACATCACATTTCAATTTCTCATTTTCAATCATGCATATTTATAAAAGCTCAATGTCTCCTTATGCTTAGAAGATAACTTATTCCTTTTTAAACTTATGATCTTTAAAATTTGAACTAACTTGTTATATAAAATATCATCTTCATATTCATTATTATCATTATAAAAATTTTAATAAAAGGGTACCTTATTATCGTCATTGGCTATAAAGTACATGTGAGTTATTTCTTTTTTTAAGTGCTCATTCTCTTATTCACTTGTATCACCTTTGTAGACCTTAAACATTACTCCTCTTTTTATTAGAGTTACTTCCTCTTCATATAATTCATTCATCTGCATTCCATAAGTAAAGAGTGATCCCACTAACTCTTCCAATGGCATGGTTCTTAAATATTTATCTTCTTATGTAACTATAAATTTTGCATCCCAACTCTCTGGTAAAGATATAAATAATTTTCTTATCTATTTAAGATTAGTGTAAGTCTTACTAAGACCTTTCAGGGAATTAACAATATAGATGAGGCAAGCATACATGTTGGAAATTGATTCATTATGTTCTATATGAAACAATTCATATTAATACACAAGCATGCCCATTTTGTTCTCTTTCACTTAAGTAGTGTCCTTATATGTGATTTTAAATGTATGTTATATCTCTTCAACTATTTTACAAACACATACTCTATTAAACTCAATCACATTCAATGCACAACCCAAAATATGCACAGCTTTACTATTAAGTTAAATGAGTCCTTTACCATTATCACTTTACTAACGTACACACTTTGGTACCTTAATCTCTACTTTTTCTACATTTTTTTATTTAAAGTCCATTCTCTAAAATTCCTTAAAGATCAACTCTCATAAATATAATGAAGTATTTCATCCTAATTTTCTAATATGTGTAATTTTCACCTTCAAAGAAAGTGGGTCCACTTATACATAGGCTATCTTGGCTCAAATGAATATCAAATTTTGCCATAATGATCCTTACTCAAATTTTTTAGAAATTTATACAATGTATGAATCCTAACTTTGATAATACTTATGTATGTATTATCATCATCCCAAGAGAAAGAGTGAATTGTATGTAAACAAATTCCTAAGGTTTTTGCTAATTTCAAATTTCACCGTAACATAATTCTAATATGATGATGATAATGGCAATATGAATCAATATCAAATGTATAAACTTATATAAAATAAAGAGTGCAGAGAAGATAGATTACAAATTGATTTATAATTACTTACTAATTAATCCTTGCCTACTTCTACTCTCCACGACATTCTTAGAAATTCATTAGAATTTTATTTTAAATTAATGAAGAAAAACTCTTGTACAATTAATTTGATGGGAACAAGTTGTATGAACATCTATTTCTAATCATCATTTGAGCCACTAAAAGATATTATAGGCTCAATAATGAGAATCAAGACTAAGTGTATGAACGAAACCCTCAAAGATTGATCAAGAAATTATAAGAGAATGACACCATTGGTGAAGATCAATAGGTTTCATCTAGATCAATCACTTATTTACGTGTTCTAAACGAGGAGTAGACCTTTGGAGGTCAATATAGCCTAATAGAAGCTGAGTTCAAGGGTTTAAGTGCAAAGGAATGTAAAATTAAGCAAGTAACAGTAGAAGAATGGCTCCCTAAAATGGTGTTGTTAACAATCACCTTTTGGCTTACGGAGGGACCATCATGAATATAAACATAATGATGCCAACAACGATACTATTATAATTTTCATGAATCATCATTTTAGTCATGGATAAAGACAGAAGATCAAAAACCCCATAGAAGATCAGCAACCCTTCATAATGATGTCGTCTATCCCCAACTTAAAAGCTTTTAGAGTTGTGAGCTTCCAGAAAACTTTTGTTATTTTAGTAATGTATTTATATATTTATTCCTAGATTAATATTTGGCATTGTTAGGGTTATATATATATATATATATATATATTGAGTTGTCATTTTGCAGAAAAGTTAACATTATCGATTCAACTTTGAGAGATTTTCTTCTACTAAGAAATTTTTTCCCTTTTTGTTCATGAAAAAAACTTAAATCAGATCTTATTAAAGCAAACCATGGTGATCAATCCTTATAACTTTAAGTATGGTTAGGTTAACTTCCCTACTTGAATCAAGGATGATCCTCATATTCCTATTCCACGTAGATTCAAGTTTTAGATTGTTCATGGTTTAAGGTGCATCACAATCTTTCTTAATGGTGAAGAAAATCCTTGTACAATGTTCCTTCTAACGGGTGAAATTAAATCTTTGTATAATCAATAAATCTTAATACAAGACCTTAAAGGAAATATACTTAAGAAGACATCTTTATTGCTTAAAATAATGTTTTAGAATTCAATAAGTCAATGAAAATCAATAATGCAATTATCACACACCAATGAACACTTTTGATTCTTAAATGCTTTACCCTCTTTCTCATGATCGCAAATATTTTAGTTCACCTTACAAAACCTGTTCAACAACGTTATGAGTATGTATTTATAACCTTAATGGCCTTAGAATATTGTTTATAACTCAATTCAGTCATTAATCATACTTAAAAATTTGTTAGACACAAAAACCATCCATTAAAAATAAAACTCTTTATCACTTATCGACTAAACAGGCATATTAATTAACTAGTTGAGTACACTAATTAATTAATAGCCCACACTAGTCAAACAATTTATCAATCAATCACACACAAAAATAGCATTTTGCCTATATTGGTGGACCACTCACACATATTAGTCAAATAATGTCAACCATTTTACTCATTAATAGGTGCCATTTACTACTAACATTTTTTTACCTATTTGTTTCAAGCACTAGTCGATCACTCAGTCATATGAGTCAACTAATACTTATCAAATTCTAACACAGGTCAAACGATAAGCTGTATTGGTCAACTAATATACCTAAAAACAATTTTCAAACATTTTCCTATGTTTTTCAAATTTCTAAAACCCATTCTTTTCAAGAAAAATAACCATTTGATTCAAACATATTTAAAAAGTTCCCTGAAGTTTTTTAATGCATCAAAAGGTTTTTCTTTAAAAACTTTCTCAAGTTTCCTGATGATTGTAAAGCACCATATGCAATATATCTAAATGTAAATGATCATACACTATTAAGAGAGTTTTCTGTAAAAACTTCTTAAATTTTCCTTTTGATTATGAAATGCTATATGAAATATACTTAAGTGTAAATGATCATGCATTAATTAAGCCCCTAAAGTATTGAAATGTTAAGACAAAATTTACATTCAAATTTACAAAGATTAACCTATTCAATCTTAACTATCTTTATCTTGATCTTGATCTCATCCTCCACATACAAACTTGATCTTCACTTTAATTAAAAATGTACTAAACCTTTTTCATTCTCTTCATATTTTAACTTTCTTCATCTGTTGAACTTGATCTTTCACATGATATCTTACTAATATCACTAAGAATAAAAGACATTATTAGTAATATATTTTGTTATCATTAAAATTATAGTTAGAACCTTACTTAATCTAACGAATCTCTTTCAACTGTCAACTTTTATCTTTTATCTATAAGAAAGGTAAAACTATGATTACAAAAATATTTATTGAAGAAAACCTATAGAATAAAACTAGTAAATAAAACTTCATTAGTTATTTCAATTGCTTTTTTTAGATAAATATTGAAATTTAATATCCTAACAATATTTAGAACTCTTCTAATAAATTAATTTAAACTAAAAACATATTGAAGTTCTTTTTTTAAATCTTCTACCATACCTCACTTTGGTTATATGCACTCCTCATTCTAGCTTATTTAGGAGATAGTTTTGAACTTTATACTTCTCTACGTAAATGTTGATAAGTCTTTTGAATATATCTCTAAATATTTCAAAATTATTAAAATAAAAGGTTATCCTCATTTCTTGGTATAAAGAAAAATAGAATTTTAAATTTTAAATTCCTTTATTGAGTAAGTAAGATTTTGAATTGAAGTTAATTCTATTTTCAAAACATTAATCTTGCAACAATAATTTCATCATCACATTTCCTATAGATTAAATTAAATCAAGTTTTATTTTATACAATTCTACAAGGTTAAGGGATATAATTTTATTAAAATATTCTGATTGATCTTACAATTTTCTTATTTTAATTCATTATTTCATTTAATTTAAATTAATAAAAGTAATTGTACAATATGTAATTATTATTTCCACTAATATACTTATATAATATATTTATTTAATACATGTTCATTTATGATACTACATTTAAGATAGATTTTTATCAATTATGATAAATAATTTATGCCAAAATATTAGTATTATGTAAACATAAATTTAATTTATAACATTGAATAACATTTTTAATATTTCATGATAAAAAATAATATTTTAGAAATAAAGTTGAAATAATTGAATTTATTTAAGTTTAAAATATTTTATTTATTGTAAAACATATTATTTTTATAATTTTTCTTAATTTATTCTAAATTATAATGAAATGTTTTTTAAATTCATTTATTTATATATTCAAATATAAGTTTAAATAAAATTAATAAATTCTAAACTTAAAAAGATTTTACCTTTTTTTCACACATAAAGACATTCACGTTGAGATTGTAATAAACTTTTCTCCAAGCATATAAAAAATTAAATTAATATCAATTAGTTTTTTACAATGTGTAATTAATAAGAATATAAATCATCCAAGAATAATATAATAATAAATATAACATGAAGAAAAAATAAAGTTATTTCATGCTTTCTTCAATTATAGAGATACAAATAATATTAATAAAGAGATACAGGAATTACTAGAAAATTTATGTGTAATTATTAATTGCATTATATAATTTTCTAGAATCATGTAAAAAGTTTGAAAATATTATATTCTTAACAGGTATTCTTTTTCAAAAAAAAAAAAGAATAACAAATGTACTTAAGATAGTCTAATACAGTTCTCCTAATTTATAAAAGTAAAGAACAATTGGGACAACAATTGGAATATGTGAACATTTTTAAATCAATTTCACTTCTACAAGTGGACGTTAATTTTTCACTTTTATGTAATATTTTAATGTTATATAAAATTTAATTTTTCGTAAGTTTAAAATTAAGTTCACTTTCTTGCAATATATATATTTCAAAAATAGTTAAAAATAAACTTATCATATGTACATATATCCAATAAATACTATCAATTTCTAATAAATACACATGAAAAATATTTTGTCGTACTTTGATTTTTATAACATACACATGAAAAATATTTTGTCATACTTTGATTTTTATAACATGTCAATATTAGCAAAAGTAATCGTTTTTTACCATCATTTATCCTACATGCATATTTTTATGATAAGAGTAACTTTTATATTTGATGAACATTAATGCATTACGATTAATAAATAATTATATCTAAAGATTTCTATAAATAAATATATGCATATTCAATATTTTCTGTATGCATATTATGTATGTACAATAAGGAAGACTGAATGCATTAGTTTCATGTTGATTCTTTTGATATGTATATGGATTGAAAAATAAATTTATTTGATTATTTCCCACATATATTTATTTTTATATATAGTAATATACAAATAATGAGATGTTAAAATGTATTAATTTAATTTTACATAATCATAAAATTAATATATAATATATATAATATGTTCAAAGTCAAACTCTCTTTTTAAAAACATATTATTTTTTATTTATATATTATATGATATTAGTTATAATAAAGTTTAATTCTCTTTTAATTAAAATTGTTATAATAACAATTTTATAAATATATTTACTTTTATTTATTAATACTTGTATATTATATATATTTGAGACTAATTAAAAGTCTTTATCATTAAATATTATGTTATTGGGATAATAACAAAAGATCCATAATATACAAACCTTTTATGATAGATAGTTTCTTGATTGCAAATCTTAAATAAATAATTATGCTTTCTTGAATAATTATAATATTAAAAAATAATGCATTATTAGTTATAAATCATCATTAAAATCAACTATTTTTCTTTGATAATTTATGAATTATTTATTAGAAAATTGGATAGTTGATAATTAATATGTAGAAATAATTAAAATTTACTATCAATTAATTATTTTTTATATTTGTAAATGGATTTTGATTTTATGGATAGACATTTCTAATCTTAAAAAATATTTTAATTTAATATATATGGATTTTGAATTTTACAATTACTAGAATAAGTTATTTGTTAAATTTTAGTAAGTGTAACTCTTATATCTATATATATATGGGGCGACGGAGGTGAGTTTCAGGCTCTCAGCCACTTTTTAAAATGTAATGTTACTGTTTTACCCTTTTACTCTTTTATCCTTTTATTTATTTTGTATTTATTTAATAATAATAAAATTAATTCATATAATTTCAAATTTATAAAATTAAAAAAAATTAAGGTGAAATTACAAGGAGCCCAAACACAGGGACGAGAGAGAGAGAGAGAGAGATGAGGATGGCTTGCTATGCATTTTTCTTTTCTAGTTTATTGAGATGACCTGAACACAGGGCTCGGCAAAATCAACTGTGCTAAGACGAGCATTTATTCATAGCAAGCAATTTCGAAATAATTATAGCTTGGTAGTTTAGTTCAGTGCATTGTTTTTAGGTTATGGACTTCAGCTGTCATATAGAAAGTGACCAAAAAAAGTAATAATTTTTAAAAATATAAAAATAAAAATAAAAACTCTTCAAAAATAAAAAATAAAAAACAGTAACCATAACCTATATACTGTCCTTAAAAGGTCAAGTCCCATATATAGATAGCTATAAGTGAAGAAAAACAACCAATTGTACATATATAATGATGAGATCATAGTCCGATATGATCAGGATTAAAGAATCCGCCACAATAGGAAACTTGTTTATATTCAACATAATAAGATTTTTTACCCAAAAAAAAGGGATAATTAGATATATATGCAAATGGTAGATACATAGGAAGATATGCTATAGATCACAATTTTGTGGTAGTGGATATGTTTTGGCTACCTGTCAAACTTATCCTCTTGTTAATATTTGACTTGGTGGTACCAGAGAAAAACTCGGATAGATCTTTTGTGTTTCGCTGTATGCAGTGGATCTTTATATTATATATGTGACTGAAACAAATGCTTGAACTGTAGAGCTCTTTGTTCACGTAAGAGGTCTCATGCACTACTGCTTCCCTTCAGGACTTGTTCATTAGTTTCCGTATCAATCTGGGAAGTGATTGCTGCCCTCTGTTTCCAGTATATTACTACTGGTTTTAAGAGTTCTGAGCTTGATTCCAATTAAGAAAATAACATAAATCTCGAAGTAATGGCAGTTGGGGGTTTCATAGATGCATCAGACCCCAAAAGGGCTGATCTTTATGAGTATAAGATTACTGCTTACTTCATCTTTTCTTGTATTCTTGGATCCATGGGGGGTTCGCTTTTCGGATATGATCTTGGAGTTTCAGGTCAGTTGCTTCATTTTGTAAAGTTTTGGTAATTAGTTCCATAGATTGGCAATGTGATTGTGACATCTGATTGAAGAATGAGAATAAGAAATCATGAACACGTGATACTAGGAATGAGTATGAAATTGTGTTACAAGACGACAACTTTTCAAAAAGAAAATTACTTTGGTTCCGATAATTTAGGATCCTATTGATTTGGTGTCTAACCAAGTTCCTTAGAACAGAGTGTTTATGATCATGTCCCTAATCTTCTACTGACCGAGTTGCCGTGTGTGAGTTCTGGTTTCAGGTGGAGTGACTTCTATGGACGATTTCTTGAAAGAATTTTTCCCCCATATTTATCGTAGGAAGAATGCACGTCTAAAGGAGACAGACTACTGTAAATATGATGATCAGATCCTCACACTGTTCACGTCGTCTCTTTACTTTGCGGCTCTTGTTTCTACATTTGGAGCCTCCTATGTTACTAGAACTCGTGGAAGGAGAATTAGTATCCTGGTTGGTGCAACTAGTTTTTTTGTAGGAGGTATCGTCAACGCTTTCGCAAAGAATATCGCTATGTTAATTCTTGGACGATGCTTGCTTGGAGCTGGCATTGGATTTGGTAACCAAGTAAGTCCTTTGGTTTCAATTTGCACACAGTTGTTTTCTGGTGATTGATATCGTAACTAACACATTGATTGCAGTCAGTTCCGGTGTACCTCTCGGAAATGTCCCCGGCTAAAGTCCGAGGAGCAATTAACCAACTGTTTCAACTGACAACTTGTTTGGGAATTCTGGTAGCAAACTTCGTAAATTTTAAAACAGAAGAGATCCATCCATGGGGGTGGAGGTTATCTCTGGGATTGGCCACAGTGCCTGCTTTAGTGATGTTTGTCGGAGGCATTTTCCTTCCGGAGACTCCAAACAGTCTTGTAGAAAGAGGTTACATAGAAGAAGGAAGAAAAGTTCTGGAGAAAGTTAGAGGGACCAAAAATGTAGATGCTGAGATGAGTGATCTCATTGAAGCAAGCAATGCAGCTAAGGCTATTAAGCACCCATTTGCCAATCTTCTGAAGAGGAAGTATCGGCCCCAGTTGATTATTGGAGGATTGGGAATCCCTGCATTTCAACAGCTTACTGGAAACAATTCCATACTCTTCTACGCTCCAGTCATTTTCCAGAGCTTAGGATTCAGCAACAACGTATCCTTGATTTCATCTACGATTACCAACGGTGCACTCGTCGTGGGCGCACTCATCTCAATGTCTTTTGTTGACAAATTTGGCAGGCGAGCTTTCTTCCTGGAAGCGGGGGCTGAAATGATATTTGTCATGGTAATTGCACTTTGTCTCTCTTTTTTGCATTAACGCAGTGTATATATGGTTTACTAATATAGGAAGTTGTTGGATTTTGCAGATAGCAGTGGGCGTGACACTGGCTGTAAAGTTTGGAAAAGGGGTGCCACTGTCGAAGGACCTTGGCATGTTCCTAGTGATCATCGTTTGTATTTTCGTCTTAGCTTACGGTAGATCTTGGGGACCTCTGGGTTGGCTTGTTCCAAGTGAAATCTTTCCTTTGGAGACTCGTTCCGCTGGGCTGAGTTTGGTGGTTTGTGTCAACATGATCTTCACAGCTTTGATAGCACAATGTTTCCTTGCAGCACTGTGTCACCTGAGATGGGGAATTTTCTTACTGTTTGCGGGTTTGATTTTTATCATGAGTGCTTTCGTCTATTTTCTCCTGCCAGAAACCAAGCAAGTTCCAATTGAAGAGATCCACGAACTCTTCGAAAAGCATTGGTTCTGGAAGAACATAGTGAAGGATGACAATAAACCAGGACCAGAATTGAAATCAGTACCACAACAGGGTGATTAGATTTCCTTTTTCTTTTCTTTTTTTTTTTCCTTCCTTTTTTGGGATAGTAGGGGATGATATTATTGTTTCATTTCTTGTTCAAGACGTAATTTCACGAAGTTTACTTCAATAAATGTCGTTTTGATGCTTTTGGACAAGTAAGTGCCTTTTTTCCAGTTCCAGCAACACACTGGTGTATGAAGACTCGATGCCTCATCAAGTTAAACGTCTTAGACCTATAACCCCAAAAACTATGTAACTAAATCATCTGCGAGATATGAAAGCTAGCGAACTATTATGAAATCTCACCATATTAACAGCGTTTTCATTGTAGAGAAATGGTATGTACAAGAGTCCGCAAATTCTTTTAGGTCAGCAGTTTAGCAAGTTCGTCTACATTTAGGCTTCCTTGTGGTACCGCGTCTATAAAATGTTCACCCCCACCTCCCGTGTGTTTAAGCACAGAGACTTTCCTCCTTTTATCCAATTTCCTGGAGACAGTAACTTCCCTCTTGATATCCAATTTCTGGGAAACAGTCTCAATTTCTTCAACTTTCAAATCTCCACTTTCTTGCTGCTCGCATTTTTTAATAATTATCTTCTTAGGCTGATGCCTAAACACGGGCCCAGGTGGAGCAGACCTACAAAAGGTGACTGCTCTTTCATAAACCACGTCAGCATCCAAATTTTCATCAACTAACGCTAGAGCATTTCCACTTTCAACAGCCTGTTTCAATAGCAGTAGCAAACTGTCTACTTGGGGCAAATTTTGATTTTCTGGCTCATCAACATCGTGAGGGACTCCGGAAACATCATGGAGATTTTCTGTGCTCCTTGTACCCTCTAGGGCAGTGTTTAATTCCACTAAGGCAGCTGATGGTGCCAATGCTTTATCTTCCAATATTGGTTCATCATGGGCATTCATAGCTTCAGGCCCATTCACAGCAGAACTGCCAACATTTTCCAATGTAGTTCTGGTTTCATTGATCGCCCCAGATGAGTGAGCATCTGACGCTGTATAAATCTCATCTGTTTTGACAGCAGGCATAAATTCTTCATGTTCTTCAGAGCCAAATTGTGAGATATTATTAGTCGCAGTGATGGGATTTGCATTATCGACTGTAATTATTTCAGTTCCTTTAACTTCTTGAGGATGTCCAACAGAACCACAGTCATCAATGGAAGATTGATCTGTTTCATCAGATTCATTTATTGGTCTTGAAAAGGAGGACTTCCAATCCCTTCCCCTCCACATAAGTATGTGCTCATGTTCAAATGAAATGAGAACACATGGAACAAGTTCCTGAAGAGGAAAAACCATGAGTCAAGAATGCTATCTTTAGTAGAATCTTGAAAAAATGCAACAAATGCTTATCACAAAAATCTAGTAGACCTTGAGTTTCGCACCGATCTTCCGGTAATCACCTGGATTCATTCCCTGACAATTTATCCGGACTAATTCACATTCATCAAATGCTTCTTTTACATGTTTTACTAGATTAAAGTATACCCCATTTTTCCCTGCAACACAAACAAAATACTTGAACATCACTAATGCGATCATCACAAAATGAATAGAATTTTATAGCTCTCTTATTCTATATTAATTTATGGAATAGAAGGCCGAAGGTTACCTAATTTGCATATTGGTATCAGTTTACGCCCCTTCTTTCTCATTTGAGCTGCCTCTTCCAGTGATAGACCCTCTGGAGCACGTTGAATCAACCTAGGATAAACCGGTGTGACAGGCTTCCACAGCATAAGAGGAAAGCGAGGTCGATATTTATAGTTGTAATTTCTGCCTCGGAAAAGGTAGAGAACTCCTCCTTTTCTGTAAATGATTTTTCCACCAGTTTTTTCCTGTCAAATGCAAATACAAAACATAGTTTGATTACACTGGAGATCAACAGTGACGTGCAAGTTGCATGTAATAATTGCTCCAGCAGCAGAATACAAGGTTATATGATTTAAATATACAAATGACAAACTAAATGGCACTTTGTATCATCAAGCTTAGCAGCTACACACAAATATGTGCAAATGAAAAAGGAATTACAACTCAGTGTGATAGACAGAAACACACCTCTAACTGCTGGCAGACATTATCCATATCAACAGTACATACACCTTTGCATTTAATTTTACACACTCTCCGCCTTTTCCAGTGAGCATTAATATCCGTTATTGAGTAGTATGGATAATGATATCATGCGAGAATTCCGTAAATTCGAAACTGCAAAGGAAATGTGATCCACATTGGCTACATGTTTTGGAGGTGTTTTAGTGACCATAGTGAGGTCACTAACAATTAATTTTGATACTTATAAGAAACTCCTAGATGAAATAATTGAGGTAAATTTCTAACATGGTAAGTGAGTTACGTGATGTTGGTCATAAGCTTTCTGATGAACAACAAGTGCAAGCTGTCATTCGTTCACTGCCTCATAGTTGGCAGCATATGAAGATGCACCTAACTCATAATGAGAGCATTACGACAATGGAAGATGCTATAACGTATCTCATATTGGAAGAAGAGCGTCTTAAAGCCTCAAAGATGTCTTCTGAGGCATAAGAAATTAGATCTAACTCACATGGAGTTATGAACAAGAAACGCAAGCATCATGGTAGACACAAGTGGAAGAAGAAGAATAAGAGATTCAACCACTCTACTCAGGAATCTAAGAAAGCAACGTGGAACCAATGTAGAAAGGGAAAGCGTCCCTTCAAGAAGAAGAACATGAAACATGTGAAATACTATAATTGTGGCAATGAGGGCTATGTTGCTCGAGATTGTATAAAGCCTAAGAAGGTATAGTTTAATAATATGAACATTTATTCTGTGAATGTTTCTTATTCTATTTTTCTAACTAAATCACATCATTTGTGGATTGCAGACTCAGGAGCAACCAACCATAAAGTGAAGGATCGAGATGTCTTTGTTGAGTATCATAAAATCCCACATAGCTGTCGATGACTTTATATAGGTAACAATTTCAAAGTTGATGTACAATTGATTGGCACATGTAAATTAGATATACATGGTAGATGACCCCTCATCTTATATGAAGTCTTATTTGCTCTACAGATTTGTAAGAATCTTTTATCTATGTTGATGTTAGTTTGACTTGGTTTCGATATAAATTTCTACAACGATGGAATGGATTTCTATTTTGGATCTACTTATTATGGTCATGATTTTATGTATGATGGTTTTATTGTACTAGATGTGATTGTTGATTCTATTTGATATAGATATAGATTTACCATATCATAATCCATTAAATCTAGGGATTATGATTTCTGCTAATTGTATATAAATACTACTGTACAGCTCTCTTGATTAATATACAGAATAAAGATCATATTCTTTCTGGATTCAATTTGGTATCAGAGCTAAATAAGGCTCTTCTTCCATTTAGGGTTTCAGTCGCTGTTGTGAGCGCTGACCCAATCCAATCTTCTGACCTTTGAAGCAACATCACCATTAGGTTCAGAGACTGCCGGCCGGCCGGCCGGCCACCAAAGCACTGCCGTTAGACGTTTCTTCATGAGCCGTCACGTGCCGTCGCTTCGTCCCTGCATCTCCGGCGCGTGAGAGCCACACGCCACCTTTCAAGCTGCTGACAACAGTGCTGCTTTCACCATTGTGTTCGTCGACGCCTCCTCTCTCTATTTTGACCCTTTCTATTCTAAGACCCACTGCTGTGACATCAGGTACTATTGCTCCTCTCATTTCCGCGTCTTCTCCATGGCTAAATCTGCCAAAGATATGCTTCCAAAGAAGAATTTGGTCTCTTTTATTTTTTCTGGGTCTCCTACCATTACCTCTGAGAAGTTAAATAGAAAGAATTATCTAGATTGGCGTAATGTTGATGGCGTAATTTAAAGAATTATCTAGATTGGGGTAAGAATTATCTCTAAGAAGGCCTTTGATATTGCTGCACCAGAAAATGAAGAATGGGAAAGGGCTGACTATTAGCTTGTATCCTTTTTATGGCAATCCATTAAGACTAGATTGATGGTCCACTTTCGTCCTTACAAAACATGTTATGATATTTGGAAGAAGGCAGAAATTATTTATGCTAATGACATACAAAGGCTTTATGAGATGGCTCGTAGTTTATCGTTACTTCAAATGACAAATACTGACCTGCCCTCTTATTTGAATAAGGCACGGTCTCTTTATAATGAAATCAAACTAATGATGATAAGTGATGATGCACAAAAGATGTCAGTAAAGCTAGATAATATGCTTATGGTGTTTATTCTCCATGGCCTCCATAAACACTATGAATCCGTTCAGAATTAAACCCTGACGAATCCTTATATTCCTACAGTGGAGGAACTCATTAATCATTTAATTCGAATTCCCTCGCTAGAAAATGATTCTCAAACGGTTTTCAAGTCTTCTGCATTGGTTTCTAATTCCTCTAGTCGAGGAGGTTGCGGTCATGGTCGTAGAGGTGGTGGTCGTGGTAGAAGTGGTAGACGAAACTCCCATTGTTCCTATTATAACCAAGATGGACACACTCAAGATTGTTGTTACTCCTTACATGGATTTCCAAACAAAACAGTCAATGTCGCTCAGTCTCCGGTAAATGTTGAACAAAAGAATGAGTCTGAGGAAGATCATCGTCTTTCTGCCAATGAATATAAGAAATTTCTCTAATTTAAGGTAACTCAACACGGCATTGTATCACATACATGTAATTCTACCATTTGCCTTTCCTATTCTGCTGGATCATGGATTTTAGACTCTGGTGCTTCTGATCACTTGGCTGGTAATCCCTCCTTTTTCTGTAAACTGTCACTACCTAAAACACCACACAGTGTTACCCTTACTGATGGATCTACGAAACAAGTTACTAGCGTTGGACAAGCTTTACCTATTCCAACTTTACCTTTAAATTCTGTTTTATTTGTACTTGGCTGTCCCTTTAATTTAATCTCTATCAGTCAACTTACTCGCACTCTAAATTGTACCATAACCTTCAATTCTAATTCCTTTCTTATACAGGATCGAAGTACAGGACAGACGATTGGAGTTGGATCTGAATCACGAGGTCTCTACTACCTACGACCTCATTCATCAACCATATGTGTCGCTTCAGAGTCTCCTGATCTCCTTCATCATCGTTTTGGTCATCCAAGTTTAGAAAAATTAAAGCAAATGGTTTCGCAGCTTTCTTGTTTGAAGTCATTGAAGTGTGAGTCATGTCAACTTGGAAAACATGTCAGAGTTTATTTTCCAAGAAGTGTTAGTAGTAGAACTATGTCTCCTTTTGATCTCATTCATTCTGATGTTTAGGGTCCTAGTCGTGGTACATCTATTTTAGGATATAGGTATTATGTTACCTTTATTGATGACTTTTCAAGATGTACTTGGTTATTTTTAATGCGAGATTGTTCTGAGTTATTTGATGTTTTTAAGAATTTTTGTTCAGAAATTAAGAACCAATTTGGGAAGACAATTCGGGTTTTGTGTAGTGATAATGCCAAAGAATATTTTTCTGGGTCATTCACATCATTCCTAGCATCTCATGGCATCATACATCAGTCTAGTTTTCCTCATACACCCTAACAACATGGAGTGGTTGAACGTAAACATTGTCTTCTTATTGATACAGCTCGTACTCTATTAATATATGTTAAAGTGCCCTTAAAATTTTGTAGTAATGCGGTGCTTACCGCATGTTACTTAATCAATCTCATGCCAAGGATCCTCTTTATGTTGTCCCCCCACGTGTGTTTGGTTCTACCTGTTTTGTTCATAA